>PVIW01000028.1:385943-593943 GCA_004026585.1 Noctilio leporinus
GGGAGGGAAGGCGGGAGGGGAGTCGAGGGGGGTGGAGGGAGAGAAAATGGGAGAGGAGGCCTGAGACAGGGAGGGGGGCAAAGGAAAGGGGGAAGGGAGGGGTGCTGGGTAGCAGAGAGTGGGGAGAGAACGTGGGAGAGCAAAATGGAGGGTGTGAGCAAAGGGGCGGAAAGAGAGGGAGGCAGAAGGTGGGGGGTCCCGGGAGGGGAAGGAGAAGGAGGAAGGGAGGCAAGGAAAGAGGAAGGGAGAAGGAAGGGCAAAGGGAGACAGACGGGGAAAGAAGCAGAGAAGGGCGGAGGTGAGTGAGGATGAGTCGGGGGAGCAGCAGAGGGGGCAGAGACCTTGGGGTGGCCTCCCATGGGTGAGAGCGTCAGGAAGAAGGGGAAGGAGGGGTGAAAGGAGGGTGTCTTCCAGGAATGCAGCCCCCAGGGGTGGGCAGGGGAGGCAGGCTAAGGAGGGAAGACACGGAGTAGGAGGAACCAAAAACAGAACCTCAACGAAAACCATGAGAGAATGGGAGGATGGTCTGGGACCCAATCTGAGAAGAGGCGAGCATGCAGATTTCCAGACTTTCCGGGCTGATGCCCCAGCCTTCGGGCTCCTGGGGGCGGGCAGACTGGGCAGGAGGGGCTGCCCGGCTGCAGGCGGCTGGCTATGCTGCCTGGGGCCAGCCAGGGTGCCGGGCAGAGGTGGGGGTGCAGGGCACAGGCAGGGCTTGGCCACTTACACTTGACCTGCAGGATCTGGTCACTGAGATTGGCTTGGAGGTAGAAGGTGCTGTAGGGGGGGAGCACGAGGCCTAGACTGGGAGGGGGAAGGGGGGGCACAGGTCACTGCTGGGGAAAGGTGGGCCGCCTTGGCGCCCCCTCCCATGGCCTTGGAGCTGGGTAGAGACTCTGGCTGTGGCCTCCCCTCCCCTGACCACCGGGGATATCTTTCCCTGGTTAGTGATGGGAGATCCAAGGCCCCCCACTCCCCAAATTCTCCTGGATGCCTGAGAACTTCCAGCCCCAAAGCAAATGTCCACCCCACCCTCACGCCCGGCAGCCTCCCCAGCGTACCGACTGCTTGGCCAGCCTCCTCTGTCCGGCCAGCAGCCAGCTCACAAGGGCCAGAACAGTGTCAGTGGTCAGTGGGCTAGGCTGGGGCAGAGCTGCTGTGGGAGTGGGGTCCCCGGCCCCCAAAGGTTGAGGTCATGTCAGAGCCAGCTGAGAGCAGGTCTCGTGCTGACAGGGGAGGGCAGCTCAGGCTGCTACTGGGATGAATGAGACAGGGCACAGGCCTGTGGACAGCAGGCCTGTGAACGCGCTGAGGACACCCAGGGACACAACCCAGGCAGGAGGGACGTGAGGGGGCGGGGGCCACATCATATGCACCACCTTGTCTCTGCCCTGTGCTCTCAGCAGATGGCGCTTGTTCCTGGAGGGTCACCAACAGGCCCTCAGGGACAGTGTCATGCGGTGCGATCTGGCCCCCTGGTGCAGGGGAGGGAGGCTTTGGGCACCCCCGCCCTCCCTGCAGGCCCAGCCTGGGCCTCACTCACCTGTAGTTAGTGTTCCTTATGGGCACCCAGGTGTAGTTCCGTATCACCTCATCTATGTACCTCTGGGAGGAGACGCTAGGTCAGGTACTTGGGCTGCCAGGCGGAGCAGGGCCGCAGGGAGGCCAATTTCACCCTGAGTCTGTCCCCACCCCCGGCCACCCTCTCACCTCGTCCAGGGACTTGACCAGCGTCCTGATCTGCCTGTGGCCCCTGTTACCATCGATCATGCTCCGCCGGATCTGGGGGGCAGAGAGGTGAGGGCGGTGCTCTGCCGCTGGGCTCTGGGGGCCCGTCCGCCTCCCTCCCTCCCTCACCTCCTCCTTGTTCTCATCCTCCAGCTCTGCGTCCAGGAAGTCCAGAGTCACCGGCTCCCGGAAGTTGCTCTGCGAGAGGCAGGGAAGGGAGTCAGGAGGCCCCTGCCAGAGGGAGCGCCCCCCTCCCAGGCCGCCCACACGGCTCACCTGGGGCTTGAGGCTGGGGTGCAGCAACACATAGCCGTTCAGGTCAATGGCAAACACGTAGCCGTTGGCTCCAAGCTGGGGGTGTAGAAGTGGGGCTCAGAGCCTGGACGGCTGCGCAGGGGCTCCCCAGGCTCCGGAGCCCTCCTTGTCCTGCCTTCCGTGCCCGAGAGGGGGTCCATCTGCCTGCCTGGGCCAGGAGCACACACAGGGCCCCCAGCCCCGCAGGCCGGTGCCCCTCATGAAGGCGCCTTGGTCTAGGCTGACCGCAGACCCACCTCCCCTGGCCCCAGGGCTGCTGCTGCTCCCCTCTCCTTGCCCCGGCCCCTCCTGGACCCATCTCAGGGGGAGGGGTGAACCCCGGAATCCCACAGGCCTGGGGCGTCCCTTCCAGGTGGAAGAGGTGGAGGGGTGAGTAGGTAAGACCCTAGCCCCACCCTTACCTCTCGGCTGTTTCCTCAGTGCACACAGAGGCCAACGGCCAACCACGTGGGCTGGCCTTCCTGTGGCTCAGGCTTGCGTAGGACCACACGTGCCTCGTCTCCCGCCCCTTTCACAACCGAGACCCAACCCCCTCTGCCACAGGCCCTGGGCCAGACCCACCGATCTCGCCCCTTCCTTGGCCTACGATTCCGTCTTTCACCCTCAGACCTTTGTCCAGAGAGTTCCCTCCAAGGTGCACACCCTCTCCTTTCTACACGGGACACTCCTGCCAGGTGACAGTCCAGGGGCGTCAAACTACAGCCCATGAGCCATACCTGGCCCACATCCTGCGAATGTACAGCTGTCAGCTATGAATGGCTTTTGATCTTGAAAAAGATCAAAAGAACAATTGTGTTTCGGGACATGTGGACGCCATCTGGAATTCAGATTTCGGTCTCCACAAACAGAGCTGCGCTGGAGCACAGCCATGCCTGGTGGTTTGGTCCGCGGCCGCCTGCCCACCAGCAGCAGAATGGGGCCTGAATAGGAATGTTTAGGCTGGTAGGGCCTCCAGCAACAAGTGTGTTGACCCCAGCTCTGGGCCCGAGGTCACCTCCTCCCTGACTGCCGGGACTCAGAGGTCTCCATGGGGTGTTCTCATGGCCACCAGCCTCCCGTGCAGAGCCTGGCTGAGCAGGGTGGAGGCGCAGGTGAACGCTCACCGTGTAATTGGGAGTCAGCCTCTTGATGTCATTCAGAGCCACGTCGATGCCCATCACGCCCAGGATCAGCTGGTTCTGGGAGCAGAGGCGGGGTCTGCAACAGGCTCAATCCCACGGGAAGTCCCCGGCCCACCCCCGTGCCCAAGGCCTCCAGCCGCTCCCTCAAGTGGTTACCCTGTCCAACTGGCAGGCCCGCGTATCCCTCCTCCATCCCGACCTGCTCTGGGCATGCCAACCCTCCCCCGCATGCCTCGCCTTCCCCAGGGGGGCGGGGCCTCACCTTCTTCTCCCCAGAACCATCCTGCGTCAGGTTGAACACTGGGAGGGTCCCTGTCACCACCAACCCCAGCCCCTGAAGGGAGACGGGGATCATCGGTTGGTCTGTGGCCAGCCATGCCCCCACCCTGACTGTTCAGAGCAGGGGCTCAGGTGCAAGCCACCTCTATGTGGTTTATGCCCATAATGGTGCCCTTGAGGGGCATGACCCTGTGGGCACCTCCACGGGGAAAGGGCACCAGCCCCACTCCTTCCTTGCCCGGGGGCTTTACCAGCGCATCCTCGTACACGTTGGTCCATTGCACCTGCTTGGCCTCTTTGCCCGCCAGCACCATGGGCCTGCCCAGTACGTCTAGATATTCCTGGGGAGGGCACGGTGGGCACCGGTCATGAGCCTGGCCCGCCCACTGTCTTCCCTGTTCTGCCGCCCCACCGACATCACACCACCAGGGGGCGCTCTCACCCCATGGCAACTTGTCGCAGGCGCTGTCCCCCTTGAAGCAAGGGGCGGGAGGCGGGGGTCCCCCCAGTCTCACCTGTGTGTTGATGCGGATGGCACCAATGGATGGGATCTCAAAATAGTACCCTGTGAGGGAAGGCGAGGCAGAAACGAGCCTGGGTGATGGTCAGGACCCAGGGCAGGGCAAGGGGCCTGTCCCCTGGGGTGCGCCTGCTGCCCTGACTTGTCCCTCGGGCTCCCTCTTTCTGGTACTAAATTCTGTTCATGTTCCCATGAGTGCAGGGGTGTAAGGAAGTAGAGCTGAGGGGCGGAGAGAACATTCAGAGTCCACCCAGGGGACAGGCCCAAATGCTGGGAGAGAGACTGACCAGCAGACAGACACAGGGGCAGACAAGCTGGGAGACAGAGGGACACCGGACATTCAGACATACGCTCAAACACGTGCTGGCTCAAATGGACCAGTTAGCCGGACAGAGCCAGATGGACAGTCACATACGGAAAGATGGACCGACTGTGGATGAACAAGCAGCTGGATAGAGGGCAGGCCAGGGGGACACCTGGCCTGGTGGACAGCAGGGCATGGCAGGCAGGCCCCAGGCAGCGACGCCGGGGTGAGGTACCTTTGTTGGCGCAGGCCATCCACTGCAGGGGCGTGACGTCGTAGTTGTGCTGCCCCACGGAGAAGGTGAACACGCGCACCTGTGCGGGGCCGGGGGTCACTGCTGTGGCTGCCGGAGCACGGCCCTCCCGGGGCGGCCCCGCCCCCCGAGCGGGCTGAGCCTCACCGTGCGGTTGGGCCAGTTGTACTTCTCGAAGACGTCCTGCACGCGGTCCTCGCCCCCGTCCGTGAACATCATGATCATCTTGTTGCAGTTGGCGCGGGTGATGTTGGACTGGGCAGGAGTAGGCATGGGTCAGGCGTCCTCAGCCACTCCCTCCCCCTGCAGGCCTGACCCTCTGCCCCACCACCCCCAGCACAGGGTGGCATCTGCCTGAGCTGCCCATTGGGTGCTAACGAGGCCATTTGTCTCGGTTTCCCCAGCGTCACCAATTCCGGGCCTTGCCCGGCCCCCGGGGCTCACATTCTGCAGCTGGTCGAAGGCGTACTCAAAGCCGGCCTTGTAGCCTGTGGTGCCCTTGGCCACCATGCCCTGCACGGCTTCCTTGAACACCTTCTTGTTGCGAACATTGGCCTGCACCAGGTGTGTGAAGCACGACACGGGCTGTGCCTTCTCGTTGAACTGCAGGGACAGCGAGGGTGGTGATTGCTGGGACGGGGCGGGGGCCGTTCCTTGCCCGCCCGCCCGCCCGCCCACCGCCTGGGCGCTCACCGAGGCTACGTTCACGTAGTCATCATCGGAAAGCGTGTCCAGCATCTCGCAGACGGACGTCTTCATCAGCTTCAGGGTCAGGCCGCTCACGCTGCCACTCCTGGGGGGGTCGAGGGGTGCAGGGTGGGCCTTGGGGACGCTCCTGCTATTCCCAGGATGTTCTGCGTGGCCGGGTCCAGCCCCTTGCCCTGCCCCCCCCCTCGGCCAGCATTGCCCACTCACACGTCCACGATGATGACCATGTCCTTGGGCGATGAGGCCCCCTGGATATACCTGCCCGAGAGAAGCTTCAGTGAGGACCAGCCCCTCTGGGACCCGTGGGTCCTTCCTTCACCCACATGCGGATTTGACATGTTCCCTCCGGCATCCCCTGCATGGGCCACATGGTGTTCTAGGCACTGAGCATACTGTGTTGAACAGAATAGTCCTTCGTGACATGAGTGGCCTGGTCCCCCAGCCCGTAAATGAGGGGGAACCTGTCGCAGTCCCTAGCCCAGGGTGAGGCCCCGGCCAGGGTTCCAGCTGTGTAGAGGGCTGAACAGGCAGCGGGGAGGGAGAAGGTCGCGGGCTCCGGCAGAGGCAGGGAGGGCTCTGACGGGTGGGGTGGGGGCTGGCCAAGCCCACAGTGGACACGTCCGCCCTTGGGAACCTCCACCGGCCCCATCCCTCAGCCCCGAGGGGGTGAAGTGCCGGGCAGTGGACGGGGACAGAGGCAGCTGGGAGGCCTGCCTGGGTGATGGGATCCATTTTCCAGTGGCAACGATGTGTGAAATGAAAATTGGATAGAGCTGGCTGCGCCCTGCTCTGGGGCTTGGACACCGGGAGGGAGGGGAGCAGGTGGGCGAGGTGGGGCGTCGAGGGGGTGTCCCTGCCCAGCCCTTCCTTGCTCGCTCACCAGGGTCTCCTTCGGACGTCGTACAGGTCAATTTTCTTGGGGGCTCGCCATGGGGTGGCTGTAGGGGGAAAGGCGGTGAGGGGTCTGGCGGGACTGTGGGAGTCCCACTCCACTGGCTGCCCTGGAGCGGGCGGGAAGAGGGAGGGGGGCTGCCACCCACCTGGGTAGTAGCGGGTGACCCCTGTGGCGCTGCCGAAGACCTGCCACAGCAGCGTGGGGTCCTGCCTGCGGTTCTCGGTGAACACATTCTCCAGGGCCTCCGTCCAGTTGAGCTCATTGAGGATGACGGTGGCTGTGGGAGAAGCCGGGGGCTGGGGCGGGAAGTGCCTGGGCTCTTGTCCCTGCTGGACCTTGCCACCCCAACCCCTGAGCACATGCCGCCCACTTAGAAAACGTCACCCACTCTCCCTCATTCACCAGGGCTCAGCTGGGGCTGCGCCAGCTCCTCCAGGAAGACTTCCTGGTCCTCACCCCCTCCCAAGTCATGGGAGAAACAGCTCAGCCTACCCTTCCACAGGCCCTGCATGATCAGGGTGGGAAGCTGGGACCTGTGGCCCCTGCAGAGGGGCCACTAGGGGGCCGGGAGCTGTAAGCAGGGACGCTGATCCAGCCTGCTGCCTGGAGCTGGCGCTGGGCCCCTGGGAGCTCACCCACTCAGCATGCACTCTGGGCTGCAGCCGCAAGAAAGCAATTAAGGGCTCGATGATGGGGCTGGAATTATTCAGCTATTAAGGTACCTGATAAGCTGGAAGCCACTCAGCTCCATGATTAATCAACTGGGGCCAGGAGCAGGAGGGGGTAGGGTTTCTTGGAGGGACAGGGTCTGCGCCACGATCCTGCTCCGACCGCGTCACGCAGGAGCGCCCAGCCGGAGTGCCGGACAAACATCTCTACATCTAACCTCTCTGATGCCAGCCAGGCATGTGATTCCCATGGTCCCAATCCCACCTGCCCAGCAGCCTGACTGCGGCCACGGGCCCAGGGGGACTCACACGCTCCTACCTGCCCACCGCCCTGCACCTACAGGACAACACCAACGGGTCCTATTCTCACAGCAGAGCAAGAGCAATGACGCCAGGCTGCGGACTGCTCCCCCCGGGGCAGGGGCTCAGGTGGTCTGAGCGGCGCCCCTGCGCCCCGACTCAGGACAGCCCTAACCTGCCAGCATGTGTGTGCTGCATGCTCTCACACGTGCAGTGTACCCGTCTCTGCAGGTGGGACTCAAAAACCCCAGCGGGAACCCTGGCCAGGGGGTGCTCAGTTGGTTGGAGCTGCTGTCCTGTAAACTGAAAGGTCGTGGGCTCGATCCCAGCCAGGATACGTGCAAGAGGCAGATGATCAGTATTTCTCTCTCAGATCAATGTCGTGCCCACCCCCCTCCCGCCTTTCCTTCCCTCTCTTTGAGGTCAATGAGCATGTCCTTGGGTGATGGGTGAGGATAAAACAAACAAAAACCCAGCAGGAGGTGGGCACCTGCTACTGCTACTGTGTTTATCTTTCCCTGAGGGATGGTTTCTTCCTCACCCCTCTCAGGCTGCCCAGGGGGCCTCCCTGAGGACCCTGGAGGATTCCCTGCATGCTGGAGGCTGCCCGGAAGCTCTGGGACCTTTGTCCCAAGACCCTTCACCCAATAGGCACCTGGATTCTGCGGCTACCCTGTAGGTCACTCCAGAATGACATCAGAACCAAGAGACCCCACAGCCTTAAATCCCGATGCTAGAGCTCCCCATCCAGTGTTTGACCCTTGGCCTCCTCCCCTTACACACTCCACGACCTTCAGTAAATTCGTCCTACCTCCTGTCTTCCCAGGTGAAGCCCTGGCACCACCACCCCTAGGTCCTTAGCAAGTGAACACCCGAGAATGTCTTCCAGGGGCCCTGCTCAGAGTGCAGCCCTGGAACCCCGACAAGTCCAGCGCAGGTGAAGAATGGGAGTTAAAGACACACCCGCTCCTGGCTCTGCTCACGGCCGGGGTGCTGACACCATCCGGGCCTCTTCCCTCTGCTCCCTCCCTGCCTCTGGTCTTGCAGCTCCCTCAACGGACCATAATGTGAAAACAAAACACACTTCTAGCCTTGGCTGTGCCTGTCGCACAGTATGTTACGGTCCCGTTCCTCATTTAGAAACTTAGTGAGCAGAACAATTTCTATTCTTCTTTTCTTTAAGAAAAAATAAAGCCAGGCTCTCAAACGTGTCACATGGTACACTGCCCATCCTGGGAAAGTTGTCCTGGCAAGGCCCCCCATCACTGGGCCTCAGTTTCCCCATCTGCACAACGTAGGACTTAGTGCAGATTGTCCCAGAAGCCCAGCTAGCTGCTGGCAGAGGGGCGGTCCCGACTCAGGTCAAGTGCCAAGCTGGGCTGTCCTGTAGGTGCCCAAGTCTACACACACACACACACACACACACACGTGTTCCCTGCCAGACGCTCAGGCCTCCCCAGGAGACGGTCCGCTCCTCGGCCCCACACGCTCGCAGTCACCCCATGTGCGCACTCTCAGATCACGCTGAGCTGGGAAACAGAGGCCATGCCCCCTCAGGCGGGCGATTACAGATTTAATTAAAAGTGACACAGTAAATAAAAAACATATAAAATGTAATTTGTGTGGGTAGCGAGGGGTGACTGGGGAGGGCGGGGTAGCTCCTGTTCTAATTAGGGTGCCTGCCTGCGATAGCGCCCCTCCACTGGCCCGGGCAGGTGGGCGGCGGAGAGGCGAGGGCAGCACCCGCCCTCGCCCCCTCCGGCTGCCCAGGAGGCCTTCCTGAGGACCCTGGAGGACTCCCTGCACCCTGGAGGCTGCCCAGAAGCTCCGGGACCTTTATCACAAGACCCTTCACCCAGTGGGCACCCTGGATTCTGAGGCTACCCTGTAGGTGACCCCTGAATTGTATCAGAACCAAGAGACCCCAGAGCCTTAAATCCTGGCGCTGGAGCTCCCCATCTAGCAATCGACTCTTGGCCTCCTCCCCCTACACCTCCCAGGACCTTCAGTAAGTTCCTCCTCATGTCCAACTGAAACCCTGCTAGCTGTAGTGACCTGGTTTCCTAACGGTGCCGAACGCCCCTCGCTGGAACCTGGACTCTCTACCCCCTTCTACCTAGTCCCCTCCCCCCATGCGTGTGCTGAGAGGTGCGCACATGTGACCCTGGGTGAGGGGTGCTGAGGGTGGGTGGCGCTGGCCAGGCACCTGGCACCTGGCAGTGCCTGGGCAGCGGGCCTTGGCCGCATGGTGTGCGGGGACTGCCCTTCCCGATGTCGCTGCACTCACAGCCTTTGTAGATGTCCGTGGGGATCTGCACGGCTGTGTACGAATAGTTGACCTTGTTCTTGAAGTTTGCGTCCTCCACAAAGTCCAGCCTCAGGGTGCTGACCTTGGACGCTCTTTCCATGTCCTCGCTCTCAGGGTCATCCTGCAGAAGGGGACACCCCCGCCACGGCGGCGTGAGGGTTGGCAATGGTGGGGGGGGGACCGAGACACAGAGTCTAGGTGGTGGGAGCATCTCAGAATCAGAAGACGGCAGACAGAGACCAAAGGGGAGAGAGATGGAGAGACAGGAGGTGTGCCCCCCTCACCTGGGGGGACCCGTGACTCCTACCTGCCCCTGCTCACCCCACCCACCATCCCCATATCTGCTAAACCCAAATTCCAAAACCAAAACAAACTGACCCCTTCCTT
The DNA here is from genome assembly GCA_004026585.1 of Noctilio leporinus. NCBI lineage: Eukaryota > Metazoa > Chordata > Mammalia > Chiroptera > Noctilionidae > Noctilio > Noctilio leporinus. Next base: position 395,730 of record PVIW01000028.1, read on the forward strand.
ACGTCCTTGAAAACTAATTCTCAGAGAGAGAGGTAGATCTTGGAGCCAGTGAGGAACGGACGCGCCCTGTGCAATCCCTGGGGGAGGACGGGCTTCCCCAGGGGTCCTTCGACCCACCCCCGACCAAGAGCCCTGCCCATACCCTGCAGGAGCTGCCCGGGCAGCAGGGAGAGGGTTCTGGCTCCAGCTGGGGGAGGGGCATCACCCCCTGCAGCAGACCGGCCCCAGGCGCCCTGGCGAGAGCGGGGCCGGGGTTTAGCACCGAGACTGGTAAGGGCTCCCGTTGACTTTCTAAAATGAGCTGCAGCCGTGTGACAGGTGCCAATTACTGCATCGCTGGCCCGGCAGGCCGGGCATGCGCAGTGCGACCCCGCCCACCACTACAGGCTGGCAGGAGTGGGTCTGCGACAGCATTGACGCACAGCTGGGGGGAGGGGTGGGCAGGCGCGGGGTGCAGGTGCCAGAGGGGGAACGGGAGGCGGTGGCAGAGAGTGAAGGGGAGACGGGAAAGGCAGGCAGGGCAGGGGCGGCGTGAGGGGCAGAACTGTCCCCATGTTCCCTCGCTGCCCCACCAGACCCCAGGGACCACCTTGGGCACCGGGCTCAGCTCCCTTCCTCCATGCCGTGGATGGCACAGTGACAGCGGACCTGCTGCTCACTGTGCACGCCCCCCGCTCCTGCCTCGCGGTGTCTGCACGGCTGCATCTGGTCTGGGGAGAGGGTGACCGCGCCGAGCTGGGGAGCACTCCTGCAGGGGGTGCGGCGGCTCTCAAGGGCCTGCAGCACCCCCCCTTTCCACCCCGTCGAGGCTGGATTTTGTACAGCACAAGGGGGCCATGTGCGGCCCTCCCAGCGAGCCGCCCCTTCGCCCAGCTTGCGCCCCCAGGCCCCTCAGCCGCTCCGAGCCAGGCGGGCAGCGCCCAGCAGAGGCCAGAGCGGGCAGCCGCTCACGTCCCGGGAGGAGGAGGGGGCGGCTCGGGGGAAGAAAGCCCCTGAAATGTCAGCGGCAGATGAAGGGCGCTGGAAAATTTAATCTCCCAACTTTCCCAACTAATGTGACATTTGGATTCCGTTCTGATAAGCTATCAGCTGGCGAACTTTTTCCTTTCTTCTCTTTCCCCCACCCCCACCTTCTGGCTGGTAATTTAAAAGTAAATGGTCTAGAAAGATTTCTAACTGTACCTCTGGCAAAGATTAAAAAACCAAAACAACACGGTAAGCAGGGGCGCCGCAAAACGTGCACGTGCAGAATGTATACCTGGGCCTGGCCGAGCTGGGCTTCTAGGCTGTAGGCCCTCGGCCCAGCCCACCCGGAGCGGACCCTCCCCTCGGGCCGTCAGCCCCCAGCAGCTGTCCAAGGGGCTGGGGGCCCCGGACACCCGGGGGTGGGGGGGAGGGGTGCTGGAACTCTGGCAGGGGGCCGGGCCCCATCCTGGCCCAGGAGCAGCTCAGTGCTGCCCTCATGCCCAGGGGCTCCGTACGGTGGGCAACAGCCGTCTCCCGGTTTATATTTAATGCGCTGATTGCTAAAATCACAGCCCACTGCTGGGGAGGGGGGGGTAGGGAGTTAGATTCAGGGTCTAATTAAAGGTTCGCTCTTCATTTGAATTTCAGATTCCAGCTTTAATTTTAGCAACTTCTCCGGGAGCCACAGAGGCTCAGCCAAGGGGAAGCACACCTGCTCCAGCCCACCCACCCCTCCTTCCCAGCCTCCTGCCGGCCTGGCCTCCTTCGGGCTCGCCTGGGCCAGCCTGGCACCGTGGACCCCCTGTCGGGGTCCCCTCCTGCCTGCCCACCTCCCTGTGTCCTCTTGCTCCCTGAAGGACACTGCCCGGGCTGCTTGGTCCACGGGAGGAAGCCTGTATTTTGGGGTCTCCTGCATGAGCCAGCGCAGGTGAGACCCCAGAGACTGAGCTGTTATGACACCTGTTTTCGGAGGAGACAGTTGGGCTCAAGACGTTTGCCTCCAGGGCAGGCAGATGGACTTGGGCCTCGACAGGGTGGCCAGACAGTCCCTGTGCCCTGCCGCTCACACTCCTGTCTCCTCCCGTAGCCTCCTGCCACCCACATGGTGCCTGTCCCCTGAGGAACGGGCACAGGACCTGGCTGCCTCTGCGACTGGGGTGAGTCAGACTGAGCTCAGGGCCAAGCACACTGAACTGCACTGACTTGAAACATCATACCTGGATGGCACTGTATCTTGGCCCTGCCTGCCACCTCCAGGAAGCCCTCCCCACCTGCTCTCCTAAGCACTCAGCATCCCTCAGGTCTGATCCATGGGAGGACGCCAGCTGCCAGGGTCCAGGTCTGCCACACACTGCGCCGTGGAGCTGCGTCCTTAGGCACACAGAGACACAGCTCTGGGCGGCCCTGGGCTTCTGGAGGTTTGTCTATGGAAGGTGTAGGGTGGGGGTGTGCCCCACCACAGCCCTGCAGGCTCAAGCTCAGAACCCCAGGGACTGCTGAGCCCCAAGGTTCATTTTCCAGTTGAGGCCACTAGCCCAGAGAGGGCGTGTGGCCCTGGCAGCTGCCCCGCCCCACCCCACCCTCCCCCGTCTCCACCCCCACCCCCCCACCCCATGCAGGAGGGGCACTCACCAGCTCTGCATCAGCTTTGGCATCATAGTACAGGATATCTTCCTCCTGGTTGGGGAGAGAGGCCTCAACATTCAGGGCTCAAGCACATCTGGAGTGCAGTGAGGACCCCCAGCCTCCAGGCCTAAAACGGCCCCACAGATGCCTCCACCCAGCATGGCCAGATGAGTCAGGCTGGGTGCCCTTGCCCCAGGAGACCCGGGCGGTGGGTCCCCGGGGCCCTCGCTGCCTCCAGGCCCAGGGCCCTGCGGGGAGCCAGGCTCCAACCAGCCTGGCTGCCTCCACTCTGTGCCTCCGAGGCACAGCCAGGGCGGGTGAGAAAATGGAAAAACACAGCCGAGTCCGGGCTGGAGAGACACCGAATCTTCCAATTTCTTCTATTAAAAAGCCTGCTCATTACGGGCATGTACTTATTAATTATCTGTGATTTGTTGTGAAATGCAAGGAGGTTTGCACAACAGGCAAGGGGGAAAACAAAGCCAGGCCCGGCCCCGGCTCTCCGCTGCCTGCGCTCGCCCCGCCCGCGGGCCGGCCGGCGCCTGGGTTCTTGGCCATCTGCACGTCGTAATCACCGGCCACCCGGGAGACCCGGAACACAAACGGGCTAATTTCATGTTTAATGATCTTTCATCAGAACCGAGCATGGCTGAGGGAGGCGGCCAGAAGGTGAAGCTGGTGACTTCCATGCCACCGCTCAGGGGAGCCACCCCACCTGTGCCCTGATGGGTACCCGGGCAAGGGCACGGGACAGGGCCGCTGTCCGGTCACCCTCCCCAGGTGCTCCTCCGCCCTGTTTCATCCAGTAAAACCTGCAGCAGGGCCCTGGCAGTCCCTGGTTCACCCAGAGCCTGTCTCTTAGCGGTCTGAAGGTGGGGGTGATGGCCAAGTGCACTAAAGAGCAAGCACAGAGCCTGCCCTTTCTCCACGGTGTGGTGGCTGCCCCTCACCTGGGCCCGGCTGGGCCCCGTTTGCTGTGTGACCTCAGGACTCCATTGTTTCCTCTCTGAGCTCAGGCTCCTTATGCTTTGGGGACGGGTCTGGCCTTGGCGACTGCCCATGATTTAAAGTGGTCAGAGGCCTGTTATGGGGAACAGTGGTGGGGTGTTTCCCACCGACGGTTGAGGGGGTACGCAGGCTATTGGCGATGAACGTTAGGACCGGGTCCCTTGAAAGCTCTGGTCACCTGAGGCACCTGCGGTGGGTCTGGGTTTACACACGGTGACCCCTCCACATGGACGAGGACGCTATGTCGGAGAGGTGCGCACCGGTCTCTGGCCCCTCCCCCACCCGCCCACCCACCAGTTCAGGACTGGGCCCGGTGGCGGGTGGGGGCCCCGGGTGGGGGCAGGGCCAGGCTCCAGGGTGCCCGGCCTTTACAGCCCGGCTCCCGACCAACGTGCCTAATGAAAGCTGACATTACATCAAACACAATAAGGAGTTTCGGTTGATGAAGATCATTCCTGAACACACAAACCCATTAAACCGAGGGGAAAAAAATATCAATTCAACACACTCGCCGGCGAAAAGAAAATGTGATTTGTTATCTAAAAGGGGGTTATAAACGCGGCTCTGCTGCTCCTTCCCTCAGCAGTGACATTGGGCGCGGCGGGAGGACTGCAGATCAGCCTGGGGGCTCCACCCTCCAACTTCATAGCGACCCTCCTGCAAGGGCGCAGGGCGTGACGTGGCTGGAGGGCCGGCACTCTCCGGCCCCCAGGGTCCCCGGGCTCCTCACAGGCTGAGGCAGGTCCTGCCGACACCTCACTCCCTATTCCCCGGCCACCCCTCCAGCTGCTCCTATGGCCCCCTTTTTCTCTTTGTCTTGACTCAGGGTTTCAGCAGAGAATCAGATGCTGGTGGCATCAGGGACATGGGGAAGACGTGACAGACAGGAGGCTTCCAGCCCCCTGTAGACCACGGGGGAGGCTCAGGAGTCTGGGGTGCATGGGGGCAGGACTTCTCACCACCTTCCCCACCTTGGTCAGCCACCAGTTCATGCCCTTCCTTGGTGGAGGGTGGTGGCGGGCAAGGTGACGCATGTGAGAATGAATGGTAAACGCAGCTGTGGTGAGACTTGGAGCTCAGGGTGTGGCTGGATGGAGCCACCAGGGCCTGGGGGGAGGGTCCCTGGAAAGGCCTCTGTGCCTACTTGGCCTGCACGATGCCCAGTGTCTACCACGGTGGGGTACACAAGGGCGCAGTGCCACAGCGATTACACAGGGTCCTGGCCTTGATCTTTTTTTTTTTTTTTTTTTAAGATTTTAATTATTGTTTTTAGAGAAAGGGGGAGAGAGAGAGAGGCAGAGAGGGAGACAGACATCCTCGTATGGTTGCCTTTCACCTGCCTCCAGCCATGGACCTGGCTGGAGACCTGGCTTGCAACCTGGTTATGTGCCCTGGCTGGGAATCGAACCAGCGACCTTTGTGTTTGCAGGCGGCGCCTTATGCACTGTGCCACCAGCCAGGGCTTGGCCTTGATCTTGACCTGAACATTCGATCTCTGGGACCCCAAGCAGACTCCAGTGGCTCCCGGAGGAGGCCCAGACATCACTCATCTCACCGGGGAGGTGGCCTCTGAACACCTGCAGCCTCTGTGAGACCCGACCTGGGGCTCCAAGTTCCTGCTTACAAGGTCAGGTGAGGCCACTTAGGGGACAGGGAGCCAGGCCTCCCTGGCAGGAAGGAAGGGCCAATACTACCCATGGGTGGGGACCCCCCTTTATGTTTGCCACTTCACAGACCCAGGATGCATGAATGTATCAGAAACCCCTGGTTGGGGTGAAAAGGGTCCTTGTCTGCAGCCCACGCTGCTCACATCTCCTCCGTCTGTTGCCTGGTATTGAAGGGGCTGTTTCGCTCAAACTGGGCAGGGGTTGGGGGATCATCCCCTGTGAGCTCACACTCTCACATGTGGGTTTCTGTACATGGATGACACATGAGGGGTGGGCTGGGGGCCCACTGGCCCTCCTATGGATGACACATGTCCTCCCCTCCACTGCAGCCGAGCCCAAGAGGGGGCACAAGGTGGCAGGTGGGGAACAGGGTAATCGTGTGTGCGTTGGGGAGGGGGGAGAATGGCATTTTGGTGCCGTGGCAGGCGGGTGCCCAGGCCTGGCCAGGCCTGACTGCAGCCTGCCTGCTAGGCCTCTGCGCAGGGCCCCCCGGCTGGCTACCGGCCACCCCTGCGAGGACACCTGGTCTTCCAGCCTGGCTGGCCGCCAGCCCGACTCAGCCGAGAGGACTGTTTTCGGAGGGAGCGGTCTGTCGCCAGCTTGGCAGCGAGGCAGGCAGCCGGCCTGATGGCGGGGCAGACCTCAGGCCAGGAGGCTACCTGTCCTGTCCAGCCAGCTCCTCTAGCCTGGCCCAGCCTTCACAGGCAGACCCACCTCGCCCATCAGCCTCCCCGGGGTGGGGCTGTGTCTCCTGTAGGTCCTGGTGTTGGCTTTGAGGTTGTGGTGTTGGCTTTGAGGTCCGGGGGCCAATGGACTCTCCTGCCTCCCCCTCTCATGCCCAGCCCAGTTCCTTCCTGGTGATGGTTTAGTGGAGGGACAGGTTCATAGCTGCATCCTGTGTCCCTGGGCCAAGGGGTTCCTGCTTCACTCTGCGGAGTCCTTGGTGCCCCTCATGGGCAGACTGTCCCCACTCACATCCGCCCTTGCTGGGTGGCTGCGGAGGGCACTGCAGATCTTACCTTGATGTTGTCCTGCCAGCGGTGGGCTTTCTGGAAGTTCTCTGCAGCATCAGCCAATCTCTGGGGATAGAGCACAGGGTGGTCAGAGGCAGGGGAATTGCCGAGAGTGGCTGAGGGCCCTGCTCCTGCACCTGTCCCCGAGCTTCCTCAGGGCCCTGCCCACCTCTGCCCACCCAGGCCTATCACCATGGTCCTTGCACTCCTTCCCTTCCCAGCAGGGCTCTCCATGCCTTCTGTCCCCATCCTCCTCCATCGAGTCCCCTGTGCCTGTGAGCACAGTTGTATGTCTGTACACCCCACATCCTGTTGCCCAGCACGCCTGGCACTGTGCCATGCTGGTGCGTGGAGACATGGCAGTGCCAACCATGCCCACTCACAGCCCCAAGCGGGAAACAGACATGTAACTGAGCAGAACAACAGGGCAGGACTAGCTGAGGTATTCAGTGCTGTGGGAGCTTGGGATGTCAGGGAAGGCTTCCTGGAAGAGGTGCTTAGACCCCTGGGGTTCTTATTTTGCACTTCCATGGATCCTGTCCCTCCAGGAAGTCAGAGAGCTCCTGAAGATGGCCCTCTGGGGCCTCCCAGAGAGCTAAATAAACTAAAGTCCTGTTACTAATGACTGCCACCATGAACCGGTCACCTGCTGGATGCCAAGATCTCCCTCAGGCCAGCGATATAGGTACCTGTCACTGTTCAAGATACGACCTCCTCAGGTGCAGGTACCCAGGTATGGAGATGGTGAGCAGCCTGCCCAAGGTCACAGAGTGAGTCTGGGCTGTGCTGGGGTCCTGAACCTAACCCTGTCCACCTCGAGTGCCTTGCCCAGCCCACAGTCACCATCAGAAGGCACAGTCCACAGGGTCTGCAATGAGGGGTGGAGCGGCTCTTGCGGGGAGAGGGGCTCTGGTGACACACACGCCCCCATCCATCAGTCCAGGGCTGATGTGGCACGTGGGCCCCGGAGGGGAGATTCTGGTAGAGCCTGGCAGCTGCCCTTTCAAGGGAAATGAGAGTCAGGACACGGTGGCCCGCTTGTCCTCCCTCCCAGCGCGGAACAGCATGGGGGGGCCCACGGGGGGGACCTCCTGCAGAGGCACAGCCACCACTCCTTGCGGCTGTCCAGAGCCATCCCCTTCCCTGCTGGGCCTGGCTTCCCCTCCTCCTCAGACCGAGCGCACTGAATGAAGGGAGAGCATGAGGCTGGGGGTCTGGGGACAGTGCAGAAAAGTCCCTCTTGAAATCAAACCCCCTCATTTCACGATGTCGAGCCCCACCTGCTCTCCTGCTACCCACCTCCTTGTTTGAAGTTTCCATCCTCTGCCCACCCGCTGCTGTCGTGCCTGCGTGGGTGGGGCCCCCTCCCTTATCCAGCATCAGGGACCACGGGCCTCTGTACTCCTGGTCACCTCCCTTCCCTTGTCTTGCCTCCGATCTGGCCCCTCCCGAGTTCCTGGACCCCTCCTGGGGTGATGCTCAGGGCTACTGGAGCCCCACCACCCCCACTTGAGCAAGCCCACGGTGAAGCCGCTGCCTCACTCCCACCCTGATATCACTCAGGCCACCCGCTGATGTCCCAGCCCTGGCCCTGTGCTCCCTCAGGCTCCTGCGTCCTCTCCTGCCCTTGGTCATCTATTCTCCTGGCACCTGGAGCCTTTAAAATGTGGCTCTGAGCCTGTGGCCACCCCCTGCCCCTAAATCCTCTGCAGCCCCCTCTGGCTCTGCACATAAAAAACAAGCTTTCGTGAGGCCCCAGAGGCCCCCCTGCACCCAACTCCTGCCCCTCCCTTTCCATCGCGGGGCCTCCTTTCTGCCTAAACCACAAATCCCCGGCAGGGCGGTGGGGGCGAGGCCCCTCATGCACAAGCCTGCAGAGCCCTTCTGCAGAAGACGTTGCTGAGTGACATGCAACGCCTGCCACTGCAGGTAACTGAGCACGTAACCCCTGAGGTGAAGCCTAAGGAGTGGCCCCAAGGGCAGCACCTTTTGGGGGAGCCCTGGGCAACTGCTGCATGCCCCCTTTCCCTACCCCTCAGGGCTCGGCTCCGACCCCAGGATTCACAGGCCCCAGGACCGTGGCGCTGCAGCCCCTCCGGTCCACTGGCCTAGCAGCCAAGGGGCGGGGGCCCAGGGAGAGAGGGCCCCAGCCCCCAGCCTCTCCGAATTCCCGGGGCCCTACGGGCTCCAAGGCCCGGGTCAGCCCGTGGACTTGTGAATAACAGAGTTGCAATAGCCACAGCGAAAGGATTACTTTTAATCCTCAGTAACGATCAAGCCATTATTATTTTCTCGGTGTTACAGATCAATCAGTCCATCCCCAGGCGCTGAACGTGTGGAAATTGCTAAACACACAGGCCTGGTGGTGTGGGAGGAGGGGCTGGGCGGTGGGCTGGCGGGCAGGCAGTGGCCGCCGTGTCAGCTCAGGCGTGAGGAGGGCAGGGTGGGAGGGCTGCCGTCACTCAGGGGCTCACCGGAAACCCTGCCTGGGGCTCAGAGCCTGGACCTTGGCACCTTGGAGCCCCGGCCTAGGTTCAAGCCCTGCTTTCCTCGAGCAACTGGAGACACTAACTATACCCACCCAGAGAGTGGGTAGGTTTGCGGCAGCCCCCTTGTTCTGACCCCGAGATGCTGCCCTGAGTACTGAGTCTCCCACCCCCCTCTGCACCGCCATTACCCACCCCCCTGCCTGGCATGCGCCCCCTCTATCTTAGTCAGCCCCGTACGGATGCAACCTGCCTCTGGGCGCTTCCTTCGGGCCCTGCCCGGCCCACGGGCTTCCCCTCCCTCAGGCAGGCGCCCAGAGCCTTGCACTCCTGTCTGCCCCTTCTTCTTCTTCTATTTTTGGTTGGTAACATAAAACTTTATTTCTTAACGAGGGGCCCTGTGATTCCAGGTTTTAATTCAAAGTGTGGTTCGAGGAAGCACTTTTAACCTCGTTGTATCATATGACACGTGTAATAAAAATAAATTACAAATAATGTAAGTGAACAAAAAATAATGTCCTCGTATGAACTATTAATAGGTACCTAAATACAGGATGGTTTTTAAAATGAAGTTCTATGTATAATTGTATTCATAAAGTACACTACTCAAAAACTATACCACATTAACAGCAAATCCAAATACGAACGAAGATATTTCTTTGAATTTCATGTTTCATCGAGCATCAAAAACCACCAATCTATACAACAACAATAAAATTTAAAAACAAACAAACAAACAAAAAAACCCACCAATCTGCCCTGGCTGCTGGCACAGGGGATAAGATGCCCGCCTGCGAACCCCAAGGTGGCTGGTTCGATTCCCCAGCCAGGGCCCATAACCAGGTCTCCAGCCAGGTCCGTAGCTGGAGGCAGGTGAAAGGCAACCTTACGTTGATGTTTCCCTCCCTCTCTGCCTCTCCCTTCCCCTTGCTATGAAAACAAACAAACAAAAAACAAAAAACCCCACCAATCTTTTAGTCCTTTTCTTGTACATTATTCTGTATCTGCATTCTTTGCATCTGATTGGATCCCTGGATTTCATTTCGTTTGCTGTGTGATATTCTCCACAGACATATGTCACTGGCTGCTGCTTTGGGGGTTGGATGTCCTTCTGGGTATCCATTGTCAGTCCGTAGCTGAGGGAAACCCCACACTCTGCCTGTCCCCTTCTTGCCCCAAGGTTCGCCCCACCCAGGCTTCCCTCCCCACCCTCCCGTGTCCTCCTCAGGGCCTGGGGGAAGGCAGGATGGGGAAGAAAACAGGCCCAGAGATGAAGGGACCACCTATCAAGACTGAGCAGGGCAGGGGCAGGACTGGGGCCACAGCCCGGCTCCATTTCCAGGCTCCTGCCTGGCTGGGGAGGTACACTCCCTTCCCATTCCTGACCCCGAGTGCCTGTTCCCTGGGACCTGCTGACCCCCTGCTTGGGCTCCAGGCTCTGCCCTCGGGGCCACCTGCACCCTCTGCTCCCTCCTAGGCCCCTCTGGCCTGGCTCGCACCTGCCCCCTCAAGGTGTTAGCTGAGACCTCATTTTCCTCCTAGTGGCTCCCAAGCCCTGCCAAGCCCTCATCTGCCCACTGTGACACTAGGAGAGCCCCCAGCCTTGTCCGCTGTCTCTTGAGCTCTGAGCTTGGTCCAGGTCGTATCCGGCAGCTGTGGAGTTTACAGTTACCTGGTCCCTGGCTTGCAGTAAGTGCACAATGAACATCCGGTACATCAAGGTCAGAGTGGCTCTCAGTCTGGGCAGAGAACCCTGGACCTGAGTCCAAATCTGCCCAGCGGGCTGTGTGACCCCACGTGTGTGGTCTGACCTCTCTGAGCCCCTTTCCTCATCCTGTCCTGGAGGCTCAGGGCTGCCTGTGAGGGTGATGCTGCTTCGATGTCGCTGATGGTGGTTTCCCTGGCCTGCGATGTCCCCGTCACGGTCCAGGCACCAGAGGAGGCTGGTGGGATTGCTGAGCGGGGCTGCTCAGGGCCAAGGCCACCACAGTAAGAGTGGGCATTTCAGAAGCAATGCCCAGAGTTTCACTTAACAATCAATTTCCCTCCGCCCTGGAAACGGTTCTCACTGGACAAGGCAAGAAGGGGGACCCGTGAGGTGCTGGATGGGGAGAAGCCCCCCCGCCCCCCCTTTTGAAGTTCACTAAGTTTAACACGTTTCAATTGCTATGGAACTAAGATAGCTGACCACCTACCCGAGACCCAAGAAGGGACCAGGGCCACCCAAGGTGGGTGCCCTCAGAGGCCAACCCCTGGAGGGCAGGGCCCCACTGCATGTTGGGAGGGGTGGTGCCTGGGGCGGGGTGGTCGGAGCCCCCGTCTTCTTCTCATCCTTGCTGATGGCTTCTCCTGCCCCAGAGCTGGCCGGGCCAGCAAGGCTCGGGGAGTGACTGCGTATCAACAGGGTTTGTTTTGTGCAGCCCAGCAGGAAGGTGAGTTTTGTGGTCTTAGTTATACGTCTCTGCCTTCCTAGAGGATATAGGAGAGTTAGAACAAGAGGTCCTGAGCCTGTGGGGCACAGGACATGGCATCCCGTAGCCCCAAGAACACGGTGGGAAGGTGGCAAGGAAGGTCCTGATGGTCAAGGACACCAGTCACTGACCCTGGAACCTCCCAGAGGCCAGCATTTCACTGACTGGTGCAGTGAGTCCAACGACAGGTGGAAGACGGGGCCCTTGTCCTTGCTCTCCCCACCCCACCCCTGGCAAGACCCCTGAGAGGTGAATTCTTGTGTCCCCCCCTTTTATAGGCGAGGTGCCACTGCCCCAGGTCCCTGGGTAAAAGTCAGGGGAGGAGGTATCGAATAAGGGCTGGCAGTGAATGTCTCAGGAGGGGCCAGGTGAGGCCTGGCTGGTTGGGCTCAGGTGCCCCTCGCCTGCCCCCGAGAGAGGGGATCAGTTAAAGGGCCTCCCAGATGCTGCTCTGAGCCCACCATGGTGTCACCAGGCCCAGACCCTGGGAGGAGGTCGGCACCAGGGTGCCCAGCAGTCCCTGCCCAACCCCAAAGTGCCACCCTCACTCTCCATGGGCCCCCAATTAGCTCTGCATTGTGCACTGACAGATACTAAATACAGATTTCCAATTTCCAGAGCTGTTATGGTCTAATGAGCAAATAATATACATATTTAAAACTGTCTAAAAACATATCTGCATAATTAAAATACCTGCACAATAACGAAGCAAGATGCAGTTTAGCAAGGAGGAAGCTGGAGCCCCGGGGCTACAGGGGCAGCAGTGAAGGCAGGTGGGGGTCCTGCCCTCTCTCCTTCCTGCTCTCTTGGCCTGACTGGGCATCTGTCCGTCTACTGCCGGCTCCAAGCAGGTCCATTCACAGTCAGGGACCAGGAGATCCCTGTGGGAGGTGCATGGGGACAGTGCCTGCTACGCCAGTGACGGCCACCTCGACTGCTACTCTCCGTGGCCTATGACGTGCCCAGAGCTTTGTGGGGACGACCACACTCCCCACGGCTTTCCAAGGGCAGGTGCTGTCCTGACCTCTCCTTTTGCTGGGCTCTTTTTGTATTAACTGTGCTTCCGGCTGGCTTTAAGATAAAACCACCCCTGGGACAATGAAAAACAAGCCCCCAAACCCCAGACCCAGCTTCCCGCAGCTTCCCGCAGCCTGCCCCACGGACAAACACAGCCCCCAGCCGGGAGTCCTAGCCGGACCACGGGTCCACACTGCCGATGGCAGCGGCAGGCTCCCTGACCTTTTCCCTCACCAGCTGCACAAGTCCTCCATGAGTCGTTAAAAACAGATTTAGTAAAATGGATTTTTTCCTTTTAAAAAATAAAGGTCAGAATACATGTAACGGGGAAAACCTCATTCACGCTGTGGCTCCCGGGGCGGGCACGGGCCTCCGCCAGGCCTGGGTTTGCTCGCGCCCTGCGGGCATCTCCCCAGCTTTTCCTGTGTTTTAATTTCCCAGGGAAAATATGAAGATGGAGATGGGCTTGGGGACCCTGGTGTCCCAGGGGCTTGAGTTTCAGGCCAGGCAGGACTTCTCAGAACATCTGGTTGCTAGGTTGTACTGTGCGTTGGGAGGGCATTTAAAAAGTACACTCTCTCCTCTTACTGCTTTGTTGCCTAAAAGTGGACGTTTTAACATTAGTAGCAGGAAAGCCATGGGCTCTGGGACCTTCCTTCCCAGGAAGGGGAGGAGGTGACCCTCAGGTAAGAAAATGCCACTGCTCCCCTGCTTCAACTTTCAGTGGAAACCACAGGCAAGTCAGAAAGAGTGGGTCCACAGAAGCCACATGGGACGGGTGGGCAGGGCGCGGGGCGAGGGCTGTGGCTGGGCTGAACCCCCGAGGGGCAGCAACTGTCGGAAGAAGCTCGCCCTCCAGAGTTCACTGCCGGCAGTGGGCTGCTTCAGGCGGGGACAGCCTCAGGCCGAGAGCATGGGACAGCTGGCCTTGGGACCTGCCCTGCCTGGTCACCGCTGCTGCTCCCTCGCTGGGCACCTGCGAGAGGTTCCCCGTGAGAAATAAGCCAAGAAATCACCATACAGTGTGAGGTCCACATCTGGCTTGTGGCCCCGAAGCAGGGCCCTAGGGAGACAGCTTGTCCCCAAGGAGCCTGAGCCAAGCTCTAGGTGCAGTGGACGCTGAGGAGGCTGGGGGTCCTGGCAGAGGAGTGCCCTGCCCAGGACAGGCTCCTGGTGGGCGCACACGGGTGAGAACTGGCCGACTTAGCTGGCGCCCTTCGGCCCCGGCATGGAACCTGCCCCTCTCCTCGGTGACTCGGACCCCGGCGAGCCAGGTGAATTTCTCAAACTTGCCAGTTCTGTCCATTTCCATCCCTCTTTCAATTAAACAACAAAACAAGACATGCAGAGAGCATCAGGTGAGGGTATCAGGCTGAGAGCCACTGGCCACTCTCTGGCTAGAGGACCAGGTGACATGTCATTCACCCCAGTGCCCTGGGCTACATTCTGGAGACACACACGTGGGTGTGCCCATGTCCCTGCCACAGGCAGGCAGGCCCGAGCTCCTATGACTGGCCCAGCGCACAGTCTGGGAAGCGTTGTTCATCTCTCTGGACCTCAGTCTCTCATCTGTATAAGCGGGACTAGAATGCCCCCCGGTTCACCCAGGCCTGCGGGGATGTGAATGGGGAATGAGGCGTGGACAGGGAGCAGAATGTGGACTCGCTCTGGAAATGAAACCCTGCCCCAGGCCGGGACCGGGGCCCAGGCGGGTAGCCTACTCAACCAACCAACCCCACCCAGGCTTGGCCATCGCTTCCCCAAGTTCACTCCTTTGTAAGTTGTCCTCCTCCAAAGACCCCCTTCTCCCTGCCAGCTCAGACCTCTACACAGCCCCGGACCCCACCCCACCCCAGCTCCAGGCCTACCTGCCCTGGGCCTCCCTCAGTGCTGTCTAGCTGCCCTGGCCTCCCTGTCCTGCTGCCGTCCTTCACAGGCCCTGTGTGGCCCGGCCCTGCCCACCCGGTCACGCTCCCACCTCGCTGAACTTCAACCCTCCCCTCCTGCCATGCTCAGGCCGCCTACACTGGTCAGTGCTGCCTCCCCAGCCCAGCTGCCCTTCCCTCCCTCAGCTGGCCTGCTTTCCCTCCTCCTTGAGGAGGCAGGGTCCACCCAACCCCTCCAGGAAGCCCGGTGCCTCTGCCAGGCGGGATCTGCAGCGTCTGTTACTGTTGGGTCTGGTTCCTTCCCGGGTGTAGTCTCTTGAGGGCAGGGCCTGGATTCATGGATTCGGGCAGCCGCAGCGCTAGGCATAAGCTTCCACCATCGTCAACAGGGTAGAGGTGGATCAGGAGGTGCCCTTAGGGACCTGCTGGCCCAGAGGCCCCGGGTTTCCCTGGGATGGAGTCGGCAGAGACCAGAGCAGAGGCAGCGCAGATGACAACCTGCTGAGACCCAAGATGGTGCAGAGAGGTAAAGGGTGCGGCTAATTACCGGCCTCCCTGGATGCCCCATGCAACGGGTCCAAGGGGTTGCCTCTGGGGCCTACACTGCAGATACCTGCTCTTGGGGACCCTAGCCCCACTCTGGACCTGGTGAAAATGTCACCCGCCAAGTCAATGGTAAAACAATACGGAAGCAAAAGCCACTGGACCCTGCTGGAGTGAGGGGTTGCGGGTTGTGGACACGGGACCCTCGTGTGGCCAGAAGCTGGGTCCCTGTGGAGGTGGTATGCCCTGCCTTGGCTTCAGCCCCGTGCGTTCTCCTGACATGCCCCAATGCCCTCCTCCAAACCCCCCCTCAGGTATCCTTCTGCCCACGCCAGCGGCTCAGGGGCAGGACAGCGGAGGGTGGCAGCTCCAGCAGGAAGGGGTGGATGTGTCTTCCTTTCCTGTCGGTGCATGTTTATGAAGTGCCTGGCCTTTCTAGGCATGAGGTCCGTAAGCAGTCCAGGCATGGCCCTGCTCTCGCGTGGCGCCCGTGAGCAAGTTCTCCTCCCAGAGGGGGGCACCTCACTGCGGGGAGGCCCCTCCCCCAAATCTGAGCCTGAGCCCCTGCTTGTGCGGACAGCAGAGACTGAACTCCCTCCAGCCACCAGGCTTGCTTCCCATGATGTTATTTTTACACTTTTCCCTAAAACACAGCCTGAGCGAGTCCTTCTCGACTCTATTAACATTAGGAATCTAATCAGTAATCAGGCAGCTCATAATTTTCTGATTAGCTCTGATTAGGCCCAAACTCAGGGGGAGAGGGAGTAAGACACCGGGATGTGCCCAATGGGGGTGGAGGGCAGAGGGAAAGAGCCCCTGGCCCCACTGTCATCGGTCCTGGGGCAGGGGAGGCGTGAAGCGGGGTCTGTTTTGGTTCCTTGGGTTACAGAGGGTGCAGGGACCAGGGAGTAATGGCAGCCGGAAGGGGCCCTGGCCCAGGTTGCCGCAGAGACCTCAGCGGAGCTTTTGCCCAGATTTCCGGCACCACGGACAGAAGGAGGAGGGCTGGTCAGGCGGCCTAGGTGGTTGGGGCGTTCACGGGGTTCCACACTCCCTAGGCCCCTTGAGGTCCCGCTCCAGGTGTAATTCCAGCGAGCTTGGGTGATGGTGACAGTGGCAGGATGGGCCTGCACAAAGGAGGCAACATGTGACCTTGACATGGAGAACTGGCCCTGGCCACTTACTGACTGTGCCATTGGCAGGGGCTGGCTCGATGACTGTCACCTTCAATGTGAAAACAAAGGGGCTGGGGCCCTTCTGTATAGTCAGGGAGCCAAAACCTGGAGAAATTCCCTAGGCGACGGTGCCCGTTAGGGGCAGAGTCCGGACCTGTACTGAGCCATCCCAGGCCAGGGCCAGCCTCTCTTCTGCCTGACACCTGCCCGTCACCTTTGCCACACATGCTCGAATGGAACCATAGTGCCAGTCAACCAAGCCCTCCCGGGTCTGCCATGTGTGGACCTTGACCCCATGGCCCCCACCCTGTCCACAGGCTCAGACTTCTTGGGGCCACATCCTGGAGCCCAGACTAGGTCAGGGTCAGAGTGGCCCTGCCCATGCCCCCGGCCTGGATCAGAGGTCACACCCCTTGTTGAAAGCAGCCATCCAGGTGACCTCCAACGCAACGCACAAGCTTGCTGGAGGAGGCACACAGCTAATGCCATGCAAATTGGCACGGAGGCAATCAGCCTGACTCTAAAAGCTGCCCCACCGGCCAGGCTGGCGCATTGTCTTTTCTGTCAATTTGCATCTCATTACCCAGAAGGCTGTGCTCACTGGAGGTTAATAGGGGGGAAAAAAAAGCATCAAGCAAGCCCCCCTGCATCCTGCCTCCACCTAGGGCACAGCCCTGGGGTGGGACAGGGCTGCCTGGCGGACCGCCCCGTGAGGCATGGGGAGCCCTGCCACTGCCAACACCATCACCAATGCCACCCCTAACCACCATCAGCACTGCCGGGACTACCACCAATGCTGTCTGTCTCCACTGCCAACATGACTCCATCATCGCTGCCAACGTTACCCTTGTCACCCCGGCCACACCCCCAGCATTATTCCCGTCATCACTGCTAAAGTTGTTCTCATCACCGCTACCACTGTTGTGCCCAGTGGCACCCCCATCACCACCATCGCTGCCTTCATCATCACAGTCACCAGCATCACTACTGTCACCTCTACTGTCTGCCCCGGTGCCAGCACCTCACGCACCCTCATGGTTGGTCTCCGCCATCACCGCTGGCCCCGTCAGCCATGCTCCCTGAGGAAAGTCTGATGAACAGGACAGGCCACTGACTACGTTTCTCTGCCCCTCACCCTCCAGCATCGTCGGAAGGCCAGGGGACTATAAGCAAATGATCTAGTGACGCAAGACCTCATAGATCCATCACCTGAATCTGGCCTGGGCATTGTGCCTGTCGCTGGGTGTCTCAGGAAGGAAGCCCTCAAGGTCCGCAGGTGGGTCGGGGTGCTTGTCCGCTCTGGCAGACCCCCCGGGAGAGTGGGGCTTCGTTTACTCCCCTGATCACTGGCCACGGTGCCCCGTGGGGCACAGCCGGAAGCTGCGTGTGACATGGGGCGACTGACGCTTGCCTCTCTCTGAACCTTGGTCACTTCATCTCTAGGAGGCTTCGAACAGTGCTGACCTATGAGGCTGTGTGGGGATAAGGCGGACCACGAGGGCAGTGTTCCTCCGCCAGGACCCACTCTGACACACGAGGCTGAGGGTAGGCCAAGCTGGGTCGGCTTCCAGGAAGAAGGAGGAGCAGGCCCAACTTGAAGGGTGAGGCCAGGTGGACGGCAGGGAGGAGGAGAAGCTCCAGGGGGGCAGAGTTGTGGTGGTGGGTCGAGGGGGCTTCTCTGGGGGAGGGGAGAGTGGCCCCGGCCAGGGCAGCTGAAGCCGCCTTTCCTCCGTCCCAGGGGGCTGAGCTGGTGGCGTGGCTGAGCCTCTTCCACCGGACCTCACGATCCGCACCTTGTTTCACACGGGTTTCCTCTGAGCCCAGGAGCCGTGCCACCATCATCCCATTCCACTGGCAAGGACGCCAAGGCTGGGGGTGAAGCTGAACCGGGAGGAAGCAGGGGTGCCCTGCAGAGGTCACTGGGACTGCGCCCCACCGATGCCCACCAGCATCGGTGGCATGGGCGCCACCCAGGACACAATGCTGGGTGCTGGCTAGCCCGGGGACAACGCTGGGGGACTGGGCTGGGGTGACAGGCAGACAAAGGCCTGAGGGTGGCGGGTGAGGTGGAAACGTCCAGGGTGAGAGCGGCTCCGAACGTGGCTGCACCCCGCTGCCGCAATCAGCCCCGACACTCGGCTATTACAGGGAGTGAGGGCGGCCGGCGGGACAGCTGGAGCTTTGGCGACAGCATTTAAGGCGTTTGTCAGAGCTGTGGGACACGGGCTGCCAGGCGCTAATGGCTTCTGCTCGCTGCTGCCAAGTGAGAGGAGGGTGGGCAGGCGGGGGCGGCCTTGCTCCTGCCCGGGCCCCATGCCCACCCCAAGCTGCACGGCTGCTTCTCGACAGGTAGGGCCCACCTGGGGCCTTCCAGATGCCTAGCAACGGCCACGGAGCCTTGGCGACAGCTGGGGAGGGAGGGGCGTCAGCCGAGGAGCACGTGCCTGACTATGTGGGGCCTCCCTGCCAGCTCCCCCGCCATTCAGGCTGCGGCCCCTTTCCTCTGGGGGAGGCTCTGGGAGCCTGTTTCCTGCCATCGCCCAGGAAAGGGGCCCCCAATCCTAGCTGACTAAGGGCCCCTGGGCGGGACTGGTGTGGGAGAGACCCTCCAGCGATGGGGCCACAGAGGACTCAGATCCATCCTGACTGGGTGGTTTCAGCTCTACTGGCCTCAGTTTTCCCTCCTGGTGGAATGGGAAAACGTCACCACCCGCCCAAGACGCCTGGCCACGTTGGTGGGAAAACAGGAGAATGCTCAAGTGCTGGCCACCTGGAGCCCAGCGGCACTGGGGCTTATTAGGAACGGCTGGTAAGAGAGTCAGATGTCCCAGGGAGTGGGGGGTGTGAACCCCAGGGCTCTCTGAAGAAGGGGGCAGCTCCCAGAGGAGAAACCCATGGCCAGGTGACCAGGTGGGACTAAGTGCGACCAGGTGCACTCCAGGTGGGTTGGCAAGGAGTCCCTGCACCTGGACGCACCTGCAGGGCCTGGCGCCAGCATGTCTGCTTCGCACCTACCGTTGTCACAGGCTGCCTGCCGAGTGCTCACCCTGTCTGCACTCTGACTGGTCCCTAGAGCATCCCCTACCAAGCAGGGCCCATTCCTACCCCATTTTACAGATGAGGAAACTGAGGCCCAGAGGTGGTTACTCAGTCTGCACAGCTCACCGAGGACAGGGTTGGGGGTTGTCCCTGGAGCTGTGTCACTCAGTCCCCCTTCCCCACTCACGGATTCACCCACAGACACCCTGAGCCCACCCCGAGGAGGAAATGGGCCTTTGGCTGGCTGTGGGGCCAGGAGCATGCCCAGGATGGGGGAGCACCATGGGACTGGGAGGTGAGCCCAGGGGGCAGGAGGCCTGGGTGGGCCTAAGCTCAGCCTCATCTTTGCTGCACGACCTTGCACTTGTCACCCTGGGTGGCCTTGGAGGCTCCTTTCTCAGGGCACAGGCTGAGGCCTGAGGAGGCAGGAGGGGTCCCGGGAGAAGGTGGTGGTTGTGTGCCCTGCCCGGACCTGGTGCCCTGCAGCCTCCTTCCACTCGTGACCAGCCAGGCTCAGCCCAGGACCCCCAGGCATCGCGGCTGGGGCCGGGGCACTGCTGGGGTTGGTATTCACCAGTGTTGGGTCTGGTGGCCCTTGTGGGGCAGCTGGGCTTGGCTCTGCCTAGATCCAAGACCGTCGCCCGAGATGAAGCCCGGAGAGGCGGCAGGTCAGGGCGGGCCCATCCCCAAGAGGAGCAGACTTTGCGTCCTGGGCTGGCTGGACAGGCCCGAGGCCACCCTTCCCCACAGGCCCATCAAGGCAGAACCTCAGTGGGCCCTCCTCACCTCACTTCAGGGGTGACAAAACCAAAGCTCAGCCAGAGGTGGCGCTCCCTTCAGGTGGGTGGGCGGTGAGGGCAGGCACAGAACTGTTCCCACCCTCGGCTGAGCTTCCATCCCCTGAACCCACCCAGCCAGGTGCTCTCAGAGCCCCTGGGCCCTCCAGCCTCCAGGCCGCGGTTCTCAGCCCGCTGCTCTGCCCAGCCCAGGCCGCCTGGCCCATCCCTCCCTGATGTTCTCCTGTCCCCAGAGCCCCTGACGGGAAGGGGGCTAAGAGGGACCCCTGTGACCCGGGCCTCTTATATGAGGATGGTAGGGTCTTCGGCTGTAGTAGGGGGTGGGCGAGGAGGCCTCTTACACCCGACTCTGTGGTCAACAGCTTTCTGTTGCCATCCTGGGGGTGGAAGGCTTAGAGTTCGAGAAGGAGGTGGCGTGTGCCTCCGCACTAGAATGTGTACACCTGTACACACGTGTGAGCACGAGAACATCGTGCAGACATAAGAAACCACATGTATGGGAACACACGTGTGCATGTGCATGCATGCTAGCACGTGCTGAGACACACTCGCCAATGCAATGGAAGGTGGGTCCTCACCTCTGGGTCCTGCACTCACTTTTGGAGGCACAGGTGGGGCAGGGCTGCTCCACCGGCCCCCGGCCCCTGGGCCCACAGGCCCTACCGCCTGCCCACCTGGCCCAGTGGACCTTCTGGCTACCTCTGCCTCGTTCACATAGGGTGTCCGCTCCCCAAAGGTGCCCTCGGCTTCCCACGGGTTTACCTCCCTCCCAGCCCCCACCTCTGCCTGTGACTGCTTTGTCTTGTGTTATCTTACCCTAATTAACACTGGAGTATGAGAACACGAAAAGGGGACCCCAGGGTCCCCTTCTTTCAGCAAACAGCTTTGCCAGAGGCACAGTACGAATCAGGCCCTGACCCTCCCAACGGGCGGGGCTTCCCCCTGTCTCCGCAGTCACTCCACCCACCCCACAGTCTCTTACGGCTACTCAGGCTAGAACAGGCTTGGACCAAGGAAATCTTGTGTACTAGTCCCCAGCCGCTGGTCACCAGGTACCTTCGTGGTTAGTTATCACTGATGGGGACCAGAGTCCCTGTGTGACCCATGCAACCACAGGGGTGAGGCTGGGCTGCTGTCCATGTTCCAGAGGAAGGAGGCACAGAACCAGCTACCGAGTTCTCCAAGGCCCCAGAGCTGGCGGGAGGGGGAGCCGGGGCCCAGCCCTGTGTCTGCCCAGCTGCTGACCCAGGCCTGCAGCACTGCAGCTTGTGTTGGCCACACCCACGTGACCTGCGACCCCAGGACTGCCGGCAGCTCCAACCTACAGCCCCTGGCAACGAACAGACAGGCATCTGAGGCCTGGGGAGGTGGGACATTCTCATAACGAGCCCGAGTGCCAGTTCCCAGACGCTGGTCCTAGTTAAGGTGGGGGGAACTGAGGGGTCCCGTTGTGCTAGCCTCCCCCAACCACCATTCCACAGGAAGCTGGGTTTGCCTTCCATGGGGAGCCAATCTAAATAACTCAGCTCCTGTAACTAGAACACAAAGCACTGGGTTTCCCTTTTTCCTTTGGCTACCAGGAAGCTCAGGGTCAATCTGGAGAATCAACTAGACCTAGTCCAACTCACCCTGGTTCTTTTGTCTCATCCTTATTTTTCCTATTTTTTTTTTAATTTTAAATTTAATTTTATTGTTGTTGTATTACACCCATCCCCTTTTTGCTCCCCTCTGTCCCCTTCCCCACCCCCCCACCCCCCACAAAGTCAATCCCACTTGTTGTCCACATCCATGGTTCTTCCTATTTGATGTTTTATGACATGAAGACTTCTCAATACTTTGCTGAATTGATTGGGGAATAATAAACCAAGTTAAACTGCATTCCCCTCCCCTCCATTTCTTTCCTCTTCTGGAGGCAGGTAGGCCCATGGGAAGCAAAACTGGACAGGGGTCAGGAGGCCTCAGGGCTCTGTGGGGTCAGGCCCGTTGCTGTCCCTCACCTCAGGGTCCCACTTCCCGTACCCTGTCTTTGCCTCTGTCTCCCCAGTGGCTCTGTGAGGCTGGACTGGTGGAGGGTGGGCCGGGCCCTGCTCCAAGCCGCCACCAGCCAATGGGCAGGCCGGCATCTGGCAGGCATGGCTCTCCCTGGAAAACGAGCGGCTTCTTATTGAGATAACGAATCGCTCCATTTAGATCCGAATTAACCTCCCCCAATTACCCCATTTTCTACCGCATTTCACCAGATCGAAATCCCCTTCAGCCCGCCCACTTCACACTCCCAGGGGGTCTGGCCAGGACCAACAACTGTCGCACCCTCCCTCCAGTGGCCCCCGTTCCTTGCTTTTTCAGGGGTTGGGGGAAGGGGAAGCCTGGTGCAGCTGCTGCTCTAAGGAATGGGGATTTTACTTTACTTTTTTTCTTTAGCTCACTCTTTGAAATAAGGATGCAATATGGGATCAATTTTTGATGACAGTGAAGTAAAAGGGGAAAATAGTAGCAATTTTCTCTTCTGAACATACCCTATTTAATGGAAGGATGTCACGGTGGAATTTTATCCAGAGAGGAGAGAGGGATATGTGATCGTTCGGAGATACCTGGTGGACTCTCAGCTGGGCACCCCCTCCTCAGCCTCCCACTGGCCCCCACTGGGAGGGCTGCCCGAGGCCCAGGACTCGGGCAGGGAGACACTATGGCCACAGGACTTGGTGTCAGCTTTCGGAGCCCAGCAGCAGGGGACCAAGATGCCAGGTCCCCTGGCCAGGCACAGGGGGGACCCTCCCTGCTTTGCGCTCTGCTGGTCTCAACCTGCGCCAGGATTCTAAAGCCGGGACCCCAGGGATCAGTGTTGATTAGGGTTATAAAATCCTGCCCAGATGCTGCCGTCGCCTTTGTGTTAAGCTAGAGAGCTGAGCTTTGCTTGGCCTGGAGCTGGTGGGGGTGGGGAACAGTCACGGAGATGGAGGGGGAGGGGCTGGGGCCTGGGGATGGGCAGAGTGGGAACTGGACATGGACAGGGCAGCAGGCCACTTGTCTCCAGGATCAGGAAAGAGAGGTGAGCTGCAGAAGGGGGCAGAGGTGGGGGTGCTTCTTGGGGGACTGTCCTTCCAGTATTGGGGGGCCAAACTGCAGTCAGGAGGTCTTCAGACCCAGTCCTACAGGAATGTTGGGTGCCACGGAGATGGACCCTGCTCCCCTGCTCTAAGTTGTCCCAAGTTAAGGTCCCTGGGCTGGATGGCCCAGAAGGACAGAGGTCTGGTTGCCAGGGCCACATGTCCACCAGGAAAACCACCCCCACAGTCCAGCCCATTCCCCATGGTGCCCTTGGAAACTTGGGGCGCCCCCACAGTGCTGCATGTGCCCTGGACGGCCATGGCCCACCCCTCCTGAGGTCCAGTTCCCTCTGGCCATCTGCCTTCTGGAAGTTCTCCCTCACCTCGAGGTGCAGAAATGAGTTAGAGCTGCACCTTGAAGGCGCGAGCAGCTCAGCCACCAATATCCTGGACAAATGCTGCCATGCCAGGTAGCTCGTGACCCACAAACACCGCACACGGTCACGCCAACACCTCACGTGCCTGCAGAGCCCACTGTGATGAAGACAGAGGCCGCACGCCCCAGTAAGCATGTCCCTGCCCAGGTGTGGCCCTCAACGACTCTGGTCTCACGCAGCCAGAGCACCACCCTCCCCAGAGCCTTTTCCTCACCACCTTCAGAGCCATAACCCACAGGAGATCCAAGACCCCGCAGTGACCTTCCAGAGTCCTCCCTGCAAGGTCAAAGCTGTGCTGGGAAGAACAGGGCCGAATGCCCCCTACAGGCTACTCTGTAAAGCCAAGACCAAAATGTCCCCAGACCCATGGAGGGGAAGGGAGTGCAGAGGTGGCAGGCTGGGCTGAGCGTCCTAGTGTCCGCCTGTCAACAGATGCCACCCAAAGCCACGCCCCGCCACCCCCGCCCCTCCTTGGCTGTGGCTGGGCCTCTGAAATAATTAGCAATTCTGCTCAACAAAATGCAGGCCCGATGGGATAATAAACTCCAACATCTGTCAGAAGAGCGAACTCCTAAGGAATTGCCATGAGAAACATTTTTCTCCTCATTCAATTCACATTTAAATCGAAAACAACCCCTTCAAGTCAGCACCAGGCTGGCGGAGCCGGGCTCCGGGAGCCCACAAGCTGTTCCTGGGCCTGCGAAGAGGCTCGGCCGAGTGGCGATCACTCACTCAAATTAACAAATCATTTTATTTAGAAACGAACAGAATTTGTAAGTGATGGATGGTTCGAGAGCCACCGAGGAGGAGCTGAAGCCAGCCCTCAGCCCCGCTGCTGTGCTGGTGTGAAGCCCTATGTTCCTCTTAGCAAAAGGGCTTCCTGCAAAGCCCCGGCCATGGGAGCCAGCACCCCCCACCTTCACAACCCCCAGTGGGAGGTGGGCCAGGAATCATGGTGCTATTCTGTGGTGGTAAACTGAGGCACAGTGACATGCCCCAGGTCCCAGCAGTTCCTGCTGGCCTGAGACATAGGTTCATTTTGAGGGAGTGCAGCCAGGGCTGATCTTGCCCAGAGAGCTGCTGCCCCTGGGCCTGCAATTCCACCTCTGGGCTGCAGGAGGTGCTGTGCAGAAAGGACCGAGTCCTACCGAGTCCAGGGTTGGGTCTGGCTACAGATAATTTTTGTTCTATTCAGTACAAGGATACTCTAGAACAGGATTCCTGGAGACTTGAGTTCTGGGCCAAGGGCCTTAACTTCACTGTGTGTACTATGAAGGACACAGACGGAACCACCAAGGATCTTCCCAGCTATTCGGGCCTCTAAAGACTGGGTATCAAATGCTGAGGAGTGATAAAAAATGCTGATAAATAGGCCCAAGCCAGGCCCGACCCCTGCTCAGGGCTGCCACAGTGCCCTGTGTGCCTCTCTAAGGTCTCCTCAGGGCTCCTTCGGTGTCTGTGCCCTCATCAGGGACTTCACTGTCCTGTCCTGTAGTTTCCCATCAGACTGTGCTGGCAGGGACAATGCTGTGCCCTTTCCATCCCAGTAGCCCTCGTGCCAAGTTCTTGGTAACTATTTGGTGAATAAGCAAATGACTAAATGGTTACCTGGCTGCAGAGATATTCCAATGTGCGATGGGCTCTGTAAGTGGCTGATCGCGACACACTCTCCTGCCTCCAAGTTTGTGCACATCACCCCCCTGGCCGTGCTGGGTACCCCACTCTGCCCTCCGGGGGCATTCCCTGCCTTGGCCCAGCTCAGTTGCAGCCCATGGGTCCCTCCTGCCTGAGAGCTCGTTGGGAATGTCGGGAGCTGCTACACAGACCCACAGATCCCCCTGAAGGGTAGTGGAGGGGCAAGGACAGAGGAGACAGGGCCAGTGGGATGGGGTAGGAGAGAGTCCCCGAAGGTCCAGGGATGTGAGGCAGCGCCAGGAGCATGGGGGCTTGTGACAGAGGCTACTGAGTCTTTTATGTCTCCTGCAGGACCCCTGTGTGCATGAGGCCCGGGGAAACACTCCTGCTCCCCAGACTGCTGGAGGACCACTGTGGGGAGACCCCCGATCTACCTCTGCTTCAGGGGTCCCCGCTGTGGGCCACAGGGAGCCCTGCCAACAGTTGAGCAGACAGGGATGGGACGCTCTGAAAACCACTCTGTCCTGGGCCCCACATGCTCTGCAGCGTGGGCGAGGGGTGCCACACAGTGGGTGCAGCCTGGCATGAGGGCGTTCGGGGCACACCGAGATGTGCTACTGCAGGAAGGGCACCCCATCCGCCCGTACGAGCTCTGGAAATGAATGGGCCCTGTGGAGGCGCCAGCAGGGAGGCGCCAGCGCTGTACTCTGCTGTGTCAACGGGCCCGAAGAGGCTGCCCTACCCCAGGCTTCTCCCCTAGGTCACCCTCCGGCCATCCCAGAGCCACACAGCACCTGTGGGGCAGGGGCGACAACCCAGGCACCGATCACGGTCTGTGTTCGGTATGTACGTGTACGGTGAGTAGAGCCCGTGCTTTATGCAAGGGGCTGCCGGGGCCTCCTGTGTGTGGCACGCAAGCCTTCCCGCCGCCACTGCCACCAAGTCCCTGCCTCGCCCCCTTCCTGCCTTCCCTTGTGCTGTCACACTGGCTGGCCTCCTGCCTCTCTACCCAGCCGGTTCCCCCAATCCAGCTGCGGCCCACCCCCTCTGAGGGGACATCGCCCTGAGCATCCCCAGGGCCGGTCAGGGTGGCCTGGGAGTGAGGGCAGCCCAGGAAGCAGTGGGCGGGGGGCCCTAGTTCCAGCCCCTCGGGCGGTGCCCCTGCTTGTGGGCCCAGGTCTGGGGGGAGGCTTGCGTCCTTTAGTCTTTGGGGGCTGGGAGGGGCTTGGCTCCTGGGGGCAGGAGAGTTACACCCTATCATGAGAGCACCTCAGGGTGGGACACGGGGGTCAGCCTGGAGGGGCCTGCAATTTGTGGGGGTTTCCTAGGCTGGGCCTGGAGGCCCTAAAATGGAGGGGCTCAGCCTGCAGAGGAACGGGGAGGTGACATACACAGGGAGGTGGTGACCTGATCCCGGTCTCCTGGGCCAGGGAGCTTTTGGGCAAGGAAGTCTAAGCCAGAGGTGGGGCAAACGGGCTCAGGCTTCAGCCACAGGGCTCATGGTCTGACACAGCAGGAACTTTCAGGCATGGAGCGTCTTCAATTCTGAAACGGGAACCTGAGGACACGGCGGCAGTTCCCTCCAGCGTCAGGGGTTGACAAATGGGCCACTGCCTGGGGGCAGGGTGACAGGCTGGCCCCCTCCAGCCCTACAATTAGAGAAGCTGTCTGGTTCCCTGACATCAGGACCCCTGTCCCCAGAATCCCTGGGATTTGGACCTCATGAGCCAGGACCCACCTTGCACCCCTGAGCTCAACTGCGAATCCTGCGTGCGAGGTGCTGGGGACCCAGCTGGTGACCTTGAGGCCCATGACCCAAGCCTGGGCTGCACCTCACCTGAGGAGGAACCCTGAGGGACATCCCCTAACCTGAGACCATGGGCTGAGGAGTGACCGGGAGGCTGCTGGAGCTGACAGCACTCTCAGGGGACACTGGGGCCCGTCCCACCAGTGACCACGAGCACGTTCCGGGGTCATCATGAGAGATGTGGGGGCAAGGCCCTCGGGAGCTGGCGTCATTCCTCAATCTGGCAGAGACACATAGGGTTGGGGCCCTCAGAAACGTCTCCCCGCTGCAGAGCCACGGGCCAGGGAGGGTGACACAGCCCATCGGGTGGCCAGACCCTGGTTCCCCTGGGGACCCCATGGAGACCTGGGTAGGCCTGACCTCCACTCCTTACCCCACCCCATCTCTCCTAAGAGGAAAATCACAGGGAAGCAAACCTTAAGGGGAGAAAAGGATAATGTTTTTAATTAAAAGTTTAAGAGAATTCACATCTCCAGGGAGTTGAAGCCAGAGAAGACGGGAAGACGGGGGTGTTGGGGGTAGTCAGGGGAGGAAAGTAGGCTACGCCAGCTGAGGGTTCTGAGCCCCGTCTTTCCAGCCACCCTGGGCCATGGCGACAGCGGGCCTGAGACTCTGGTTTCCCATCTGCGGAATGGGTGGGAGGTGGGCCCTCAGCCCACAGCTCCCTCTGAGGCTCCCTCTCCCTGGCCCCACCTCCTGCTCCTGGGGAGGAAGGTGGGGCCTGGGGTCCCCTGGTCAGAGGTATCATGCTTTGTCAGGGCCCAGGCCAGGGCCGCATAGGGCCCACATGGGCCCTATCTACAGTCCACTGTCCCCACCTGACCCTTTTTGGGGTGGGTAGGTCTGCTTGCTCAGGACCTGCCCGATGGGCGGCAGGGGGCAGATACAGGATAATGAAGGTCACACAGCCTGCTTACTGTCCCATGCCCACCAGGGGCAATGCCACCCAGTACCTCACTAGTCTGAGCCTAGCACGGGCCTGAGCAGTCCCGGGGTACTCCCAGGTGTGCAGAGGTGCTCCTGGGGCAGCGCCCCATCACGTAGGCACCATCTCCTCCTTCTGATGCCCTCAGGTCCCACTCACTGGCCTCCAGCTGCTCAGGAGACCCTGGGTCTGGGCCGTGTGCACCTATTGGGTGGGGCCACAGCTGACCCACGAGGTGGTCTCACACCGGGACATCCTCCTCCACTCTGTCCCCTCCCACCTTTTCCTGGGAAAAGGAAAAGAAACCAGGAGGAAATATGACAGATGCAGCATTTTGCGGAATGAGCTAATTACATGGCAGTCACACAGGAAGATGAGATTAGCAGAAGAATATTTGATGGAGGGAGGTCTAGGCACGCACGTGGGTGGGGAGGAAAGGCCAGCGCTGTCGCTGAGAGACCTCGGATGCTGGCGCTTCTGCCGGGGCCGCGGGGAGCGGGCGCCTGGGGGAAAGGAGCAGGCATGTGTGTGTTCAGGGACACTGCTGGCATCCAACACCCTCCCCGGGTACACGCACGTATGTGCCCAGGAGAGGGGAGAACCCTGCAGTCTCACGTGCTCCTTCCCCGCGTCCCCTGCCCCGACCAGCGGTGTCTTGGCGCTGGGCTTGCACCGGCCCCTCCCACTTGACAGGGTGTCGGGGCACATGGGCCCAGGGCTGCCTCCCATTTCATGGTGCCTCACTCCTCGAGTCTTCAGCCCATGGCATCGTGGGTGCACAGGAAGGTGCTCTTGCACCCCAAAGCCCAGCAGTCTAAAAGCCGGTTCCCAGCAGGCCCCGAGGGCCCCGGTCCCGGGAGTCAAGGGTCTAAGACACACGCTCACAAGAGCTGTGTCCTCCCAGCGCTCTGGGCAGGACATTGCGACCAATGGTCACTTGCACAGGGACACGGCATGCGAGTGGTTCGGGTGGAGGGCTGCACCTCCCACCCGCTGCGGCTGCGGCCCCTGCTGCTGTGCCCCAGCTCCCCTGGGCTCCCACCGCTGAGGGCGGCAGGCAGGCGGCGGGCAGGAGGCTCTGCCCTCTTGCTGACTGACCCCATTGATTCCTGGAGGCTCGGCCACCTCACCCTGCGGCCTGCTGCTAGCCAAGACCCCCTGTCCCCCCCATGCCAGGCTTACCCACGCTCCTGCCCAGCACCAAAAGCTGTCCGGGACTCTCCCTTGGCTAACCTGGACTGCCGCCCTCCCCCATCCCGAGTCACGCTCCCGGTCCCTGCCCTGCTGCAGGCCTGTGTCCCTGACAACCACCCCAGCCTCCACACGGATCACCCAACTGCTCCGAGTACAACTCCACACCCGACCCGCAACCCAGAGGGCCCAGCCCTGCAGCCACACAGGCCTCTGCCTGAGCCTCCACCCCCACCTCCAGGCCCCGAATGATGTTCCGATGTTCGGAGTGCTTTTCCCTGCCCTCTGAGAGCTACGCTCCTTCCCTTGGCCTCAGCGCGCCCAGGTTATTGGGACGCTCTCCCACGAAATCCCAAAGTGGGGTCAAGTGGCAGGGACCTCGGGACGGTGATAATCCCGGGCACACGCGCATCCGTGAGCGGGCCAAACCTCAGCTCTGGTGAGCCTCTCAGCAACACTGACAGGTGAACTGCCACCGCTCCACTTTAGAGAGAAGGAGGCTGAGATCCAGAGAAGGGAAGCCGCAGGCTGCGGCCCGCGGCCGATGCATTGGCGCTGGAGCGAGACCACAGCTGGCCTTCCGCCTCAGCCCCCCGTCGCCCGTCCCCGCCTGGAGGCCTGTCTGCCGGCAGAGCCACCCTTTCCACTGTGGAAAAGCTACTGATGAAGTGGGCGGGGGTCTCATTCCAGAAGCGAATGGGATTTGGATGCCTGGCTCTGCCACGTGGCCGACTGCCCTGGTCCCCCAGAGTGCTGCAGCAGCCTTGGCTGAAGGCGGGGACCTGGGTCCTCTCCAGGCCCAAGCAGGTCACCGGGGGCTCTGTTCCCGTGTCTCTGACCGCCACCCCTCCGTCCCAGCCGCCCGCCGAGAGCTGCCCATCGGTGCCCCCAACCCAGGGCGGTCACGGGTCGGGAGCTGCCGACCACCCAGGGCAGCGCAGGTCTGCAGGCCACGGCGGCTGGGGCCCCAGCTGGTGTTGACACAGCAAACAGGCTGCGGCGCCCACTCACCACGGCGAGGAGTGCGCAAACACGGGCGGCTGGACGGAGGGCCCGGCGGCCGTGACCAGCCTCCTAAACAGGGGCTGGGGCCTGTGCCGAGAGTCAGGAAGCACCAGCAGCCATGACAGTGCAGCCCGCAGGGGTGCGAGCTGGGCGCGGACGCCTGGCAAGGCCTCCGGAGAGGGGAGGGCTGGCGTGAGGTCCTCCAGCCCAGGGTGGGTCCACACGCAGGCGCAGGGCCATCTTGTCCCTGCGGCCCGTCCCACGCGACACTGCACGAGCACCCTTCCCGAATCGGCGTCTCCGAGGCCCGGGCATCAACTCTGACGACAGATCCGTGAAGCTACACTTGCTGTTGCGAGTGTGCAGGTAGGGAAACTGAGGCCCAAAAAGTGTGGGATTTGCCCAGTGCAGGTTTGGGGCTGTAGCAGCGGGTGAGACCTCCATTCTCGGTCACCTTCTTACCCTGAGCCTGGTCCCAGGTACCACGTGCCATGTGGCGTCTGTGAGGGGGACTCCTGCGTGACCAGAGGTCCTTTGGGGGGCAGCGCAAGGTCAGAATTGGGAGGGCTGTACCCACGAGGCGAGGTCTCATCTGCACTGGTGTGGCCCACGCACGCCTCTGCCTCCAGCCAGGCCAGCAGGCAAGACCCCCCTCACCACAAGACCCCTCTCACCCCCTTCACCACGCAGGCAGACGCGCACATGCTTCTCCGCCAGCCTTGCCACTGGCCGTGCCCTCTGCCTTGGTCTTGTCCCCTACATGCTCTCCTCTGCTGGGCTAAATCTCCACCAGCCCCGAGGCCGGGTCAACATCCACGGGCTTACCACCCTGGCTCCATGCTTTGTGGTCCGGGTCACATCACTGTCACCTTAGCAGACTGCACTCCACATATCTGTTCCTGCTGTCCCTGTCCCTGGTATCCCACGAGGAGCCAGGGTCAACTGGCCTCCAGGAAAACCTCAGGGGCCCCCGTCGGGGTCACGCTGGTGCCTGGGCTGGCCAGCCTTCAGGCATGGGCCTGGAGAAGACCACCAAGGGATCCGGCCTGAGGTCGGGGCCATGGCACTCGGCCCTCCCACCAGCACCCCCGTGGGCTCACTTCCCCCCCAAGTCCCCCAAGCGTCTGTTGCTACAGTGGAGACATTGTTCGTTGGGTAAGTTAAGCCACAGAAAACGGGGTGAGGGAGGTGGCTGGCTGCTCCCTGAGGCTGCCTGCATTACACAGGAACCAGGCTTACAGACAGGCAGCTCCCACCCCAGGACTCGGGCCAGTCTCCTCCCCACCCCCTTCCCCATCGGGTGGAAACAGGGGTGTAACGGGCTGCACCTGCCAGGGGACCCTGCACAGCCCACACACACCAGTCACCTCTGCTCATTCTCGCTTTAGGCCCAGGCTTGGTGCCTTCCTCCTTCCCTTTCCCCACCTTTGCCCATTCCAGCCACTTTCCAAGGCTAGCTCAAGTGTCACCTCCTCTAGGCTGTCTTCTTAGACTTGCTCCTCCCAAGTCACCTGCTCTGCACAGTGGGGCCTCACACCTTGTCTGTCTCCTCAAAGTCTGGAGTCCTGAGGACAGGGCCAGGCCACTGGCTTGCTCCGTCTGGCATAAACCCCACCCTCCCCCAGCCCTCACACAAGAGCATTTCAGAACAAAGGGCCAGATGCTATTAAAATTCAATTAAATGTCTCACTTCTCTGATCCTAAATTAGACGGGTTTGTCCCTATGGCACCTGAAGGCTCTTTAATTCTGCTGCCTAGCATCTGCCCCGCCCACCGCTGGCCAGGACAGGGGGTGGGGGGTGGGGGTGACAACAAAGGCAGCAGAGGAGCCCCACCTGGTGCAGACTTCTCTGGGGAGTGGGGGGCAGTGTGCCCCCTCAGGGTCCAGCGCTCGGTTTCTCCATTTGGCGGACCCCTCCTCATGCCCCAGATTCCCCTCCCGAGGTGGGCGGGTGCAGGGGTACTGAATAGGGGACTGAGGGCAACGGCTCCTCACTTGCATCTGTAGCCTCTCCAGCCGCCCCCATGCCCCCCCCATGGAGGTCTTGCCCCAGGCCCTCTCCGGGCAGACCCCCACCCTGGCCTCTCCACTGTCCCAGCCACCACGCTCTGCGGAGCCCTGCGGGTTCTGGGAGGGGCAGGGGGAATCCGCTCGCCCAGGCAGGGGCAGGGGCCGGCGGTGTCTCTGAGCCTCTGTTTGCTCATGTGTGAAATGGGAATGGGGGTGGCTCCACGCCTGGGGCCAGGCTGGGGTATCGGAGAGGTGGACAGGTCCGCTGGACACTGACAGGCCCCGGGCGCTCCCAGGGGGTGATGCCTGGAGTCAGGAGGACACTCATAGGGCAGGAGGGCCTTGGACACCTACTCCTGGGGTGAGACCTGGCCGAGGTGTCCTCAGGGAGATGGTGATACTGGTCATGGCAAGCAGGATGCTGAGCTTCCTGGTCGCCTTCAGCCATCTCCCTCTGACCGTCGCGACAGGGAAGCTCGGCGGTGGGGTGGTAGTGTACCCCTTCCTTTGGCCCGGGGAGGCTGAGGAGCCACCACAGCTCTTCTGACCCTCCTGGAGGCCCCTGTCCCTTGGAGGAGGCGCCAGGAGAGACAACCGCTCCATGGGGCAGTCCTGGTGGCAGGGGAAGCCCAGCACCAAGCCCACAGTTCAGCCTTCCCTGAGGCCCACCACCAGCTCTGGCAGGGGGGCAGATGGGCGAAGAGGAGGTAATGAGGTGCTTCTCCTGAGGCTCTTTCCACCCACCCACCGCGACCTGGCCACCCTTCAAGTCACACCCTGCCCTAGCGGCGCCCCACAGCCACCCCACCTGCACCGTTTCCCTCTTCCTCCCCGGGGAGGCCATCTCCCGCCCTGCCAGCTCGGCCTGGAGGCCTTCAAGGGGTCTCTGGGCTCTGGCCACCTGGGGAGGCTGCCCCCACACTCACGTGCCCCGTGGCCGGGAGCAGCATGCCTGGACGCTGGATCCCAGGATGCGGGTGTAGGGACAGCAGGTCCCCTTCCTTCCTGCGCACGCGCAGGCCACCTCCTCCAGGGAGCTGCCCCAACCCGATCTCTACCCCATGCTGCCTGGGGTGCCCAAGTCCCTTCTGAGTTTACCTGCAGGCCTCAGGTGCTCACTCGATGCCCCTTCACCACTTCCACGCCCCCCCAACCCCGGGGCCCCCATCGGCAACGCTGGGTGGCTGTGGCATCTTGCCAGGAAGCAGCAGCTCTGGGTGAGAGGAGAACCATCAGCTGCACAAGCCGCAATCAGGGAGACAACGCTGCTGGGGCCTCAGCACCCACCCAAGTGCCTCATCGGCCCCACGCATCTGCGCCTTCTTTCCGCAGCGGGAAGCGGACGGGCCAAGACCTCTTAATGTTCGTAATGGAGGGGAGGCAGGAGCCACCACCTGCCCCGCGACACACCTTCTTGCTGCCCAGAGGAGGGTGGGAGGGGGCAGCCCATGCTGCGGAGGCCCCCACCTGTCTCTTCACCGCTGCTGTCTTTTTAGAGCGAGAACCCCGAGACGCAGCCTCCACCTCCGTCCTGCACACGGTGAGGAGGCTCCTGCTCTGGGCCAGGCCCTGGCAGCTGGTGACACGTGGCCCTTCTCCCCTCAATCTACTGTCCGACCCCCCTCAGTGGGCCCCGTTCTGAAGTGGCCTCCAGCTGCCCCAATGCTGAACTTTCCCCTCAAATCCTTGCTGCCTCCTGCAGGCAGCGCCAAGTCACTATCACCCCTTGAACCGAAGGGACCTTCCTCCTGCTAGAGCCGCCCCCTGTGTCCGTGCCGCCCTGCCCGTGGGACTTCTATTCACCATGGCTGCATCTCTGTGTCCCATCAGTGGCTCTCAACCAGGGATGCTTTGCCCCAGGGGGACATCTGGCAGTATGTGGAGACACTCTTGGCTGTTAGAACTGAGGGAGTGGCACTCGAATGGCATCTAGTGGGATGCTGCCTGCACCCTGTAGGACACAGGCTTCCCCGCTCCAGCTGTCAACAGCACCGACATTGGGTCACGGGTGCCAGGTGAAGCCCGAGGAAAAAGTGGCATGAGACGGGGTCCGCCCCACCACCCTGGGCCCCGGCCCGCTCTTCCCGCAGCTGCGAACACCCCGCGCAGCGCCCCGTTCCTGAACGGACCGTCATGCTGCCAACAATGCGGCAGTTTAATTGGGTTAAGTGGCCATTAGCAGCAAAAGCAGGGCGGCTGCGTGAAGGGTTTTTAATTTTACTCTTTAAATGGCGCTCGCTCCTCAGAGGCCACTGAGGGTGAGGCCACTGCCCACTGATGCCCCCTGGTACCAGGGCCAGAGTGGCACCCCCATCCCATCCTTTTGGGCCTCGGAGGAGTGAGTGCTCCACGTCCTGTCTCCACTGCCTGAGGGGGAAACTTCAGGAGCAAGGACTTGCCCAAGGTCACCAGGTCATCCCCAAGCAAGCCCCTGTCAGGAGAGGCCAGAAGCCCATTCCCCTTAGGTGGCAAGTTGTGTGGGCACCGGTGGTAGCACAGAGGAGGGCAGTGTCGGGGGGTCGCGTGTGAGGCCTGGAGCCCAGCTGCCTGGACCTGCTCTGGTCCGGCTGCTTTGGCTCTGGGCTTCCCACCCTCCAGGGACTAAGCCCACTGAGCCACCACGCCCTTGGCCTTGAGAGGAGGCTGGAATGGTCCAAACTGGGGTCACTCCTCACCCTCTGGTCCAATCCACACAGCAGAGGTACCACCAGGGATGGTGCCGAAGGTCACATGACCATCAGGGACACGGTTTTCGCAGTGGCCATTAGAAAAGATGGCTCCTGGAGCCGCGAAACCAGAGGCATGGGGTGGGACAATCTCACGTCCCTGTTTCACGCAGGAGGAAACGAAGGCCAGGGATGGGACCGGAACAAGAGCTCCCTGAGAGCACCCCAGTGCCGGCCGCACACAGTAGGCCATCGGTGAATGGAGAAAGGACTACCGCTATGAGCAGAGCAGAGGCGTCCCTGGTGACCCCAGACCCCACCATCATATACACACAGGGTCCCCGAGACCCCAGACGCCCCTCGTTCGGACTATGCCAGATAAAACCACCCTGCTGCCCCTAGCTTGGCTGTCACGGTTGGTTCGGCACAGCTTGGCCAGCGACGGCCCAGCCTGCATTCCGAGGGCCAGAAGGGACAGTGCCCTCCCAGGACAGGGCCACTGCGACAGGTCCTCCTCACTCCTCACACTTGCACCTACCTTCAGGGCCTGCACCTTCCTGTCCAGCAGGCTCTCGATGTCCCCTGCCACCTTCTCCACCAACTTCTGAGGCTCATTCTCCTGCACCTCAAACAGATTCCGGTTGTCCTTATAGATCTGGAAGGAAGCAGAGCAGGGTGAGGCCAGGGGGTCACACGTTCCCAGGTCACAGCCCCTGCATGTCCCCTGTGCACAGCACGGTCCAGCCCTAGTCCCACTCTGCCTCACCCTGGTCTGTAGCTGGGCCCAGTGCTTTCAAGCACTTGGAGGAAGGACCCTCCGCTCCACACCTGGCATTGGCTGTGGGTGATAGGATGGGGTTGATGCCTTCGCGGGAACTTGGGGTTCCTCCTCCAGGGGCCTAGGCAGCAACCCCTGACCAGCTCAGAATGGCTGAGAGCAGCAGAGGGGACGGGTGGCCTGGCCAGGAGGCAGGGTGCGTCAGGGGAGGGAGCCATAAGCCCAGGCTGCACCCACCCACCAACACAAAGATGTTCTCACGCTCACACGTGTACACACTCCTGTACCTGCCCACATGCACACACGCAGCCACCCCTCCACTCGGGCTCTGGCATCCATACCCCCTTCCTGCTGGCACTGCCCCAGGACATTTGCAGAAACTTCAGTGGGAGCTCTGGGTGCCCCAGGGGACCCTCTGTCATTCAAGGCAAAGAACTTGGGAGCAGGGACCAGGGAAGAAGAGGTCCACAGGATGAATCTGCCCCTCCCTCCGCCTCGAGGGTGGGCCTGTGCACACTCACAAGCTGGGGCGTGAACCGGACAGTCTGCCTCTGCGTGTGAGTGTGTGTGTATTAGCTCAACCAACATCCGTCTGTGCCCTTGCCTGCATGGTGCGGGTGGGGTGGGGTCTCAGGCGAACAAAGCCCCGGAGCTCACGTACGAGTTGCAGAAGCAAATCTGTGGCATTTCTGCTCAAGGCTGGAGTTTCAGGGGAGTGTGTGCGTGCGTCCGGGCCAGACTGGGTCCACGGACCCATCCAGGTGACCCCGGCAGGTCCCTGCACCATGACAGAGCTCCAGCCACCAGGCTGTGCCTCCAGGCTGTGCCGAAGGGGAGGGGCGCAGGGAGAACGCAGGGCAGGTGATGGGGAGATAAGGGGGTGAGAGAGGCGGCTGATGAGACAGACAGGCAAGAGCGATAAGGTCGGAGAGTGACAGGGAGACGGGGATGAGGTGGGGGGGGGCAGGGCCCCTCCAGAGCCCCTGCCCGCCCGTGCCTGGCAGCCCAAGGGTTAAAGCTCCGTGCAGAGCTGGCTCCAGGATCTCCTCCTCCCGCCCCTAAACCCCCTGCCTTCTCTTCGCTTTCTGTCCTTCTCTCTGAACACAGTAATTTGTGGCGCAGTGGCTCCTTCCCGAGGGGCCGTAGGGCGAGCTGTGAGCTGGGGCACACCGCCCGGCACGAGGGGGTCCCAAGTGGACACCAGGCCAAGCTGTTTCCGGGTCCCCAGGTGGGGAGAGGGGTCAAGGAGGGCTCAGCCCCTGGGGGTCACCGGGGAAGTCTAGGAGCCTGGAGCCCAGCACCCCGTGGTTGGGGAAACGGGTCCAGAAACAGGCGAGGACAGATCAAGGACACATGCCCACGACTAGTAAAGCCAGGTCCCTTTCCCCACCGACCTTTCCTGCTTAGGCTTCAGGACATTGAAAACACACCCTTTCCCAACCTTGGGCTGGCCCGTGGGTGGGCTGGGTCCCCGGTCTCCGAGGGGCTGGCGGAAGCCTTGGCCGAGCCGGCCCCAGCCCACTTGGGCCAGCAGGGGGCGCAGCTGCCCAGCGATGACGTTCCCCTACCTGATGCCCCGTCAAGGTTAGGCCGGGGGCCCCTAGCAGGCTGCCCACAGCAGCAGCAGCCCCAGATCCCAGGCTGGACCACGTGGCCTGCTGATGACATGTCAGGGAGCCCAGAAGCCCCTCCTGGGGCCAGGGCCAGGGTGTCCCTTGTGGCCTGGCTAGGGCT
Source organism: Noctilio leporinus (assembly GCA_004026585.1). Taxonomy (NCBI): domain Eukaryota; kingdom Metazoa; phylum Chordata; class Mammalia; order Chiroptera; family Noctilionidae; genus Noctilio; species Noctilio leporinus. The sequence goes on from PVIW01000028.1 coordinate 432,660, forward strand.
CACGGGCCGCCAAGGGAGTGGGGCTCCAGGTGGCAGGGTCCCACCCCAGGGCCCTAACAGGTGGCAAGAGGGCTTGAAGGCAGGGGACCTGCCGAGAGTCAGCTCATCTCTGAACCTCTGTCCGATCTACTAAACGGGAGGACGGCGGCCCCACCGCACAGGCCGACCAGGATGGCAAGGAGTCAACACGGCTGTCGCGGCTGCTGTTGTTAGCATCCCAGAATTCTGCAGACGGCATCACGGTCCCCCTCTCTCCTCCCAGGACAGCTCTGCCGGAGCCCCAGCTTCAAGCCCTGGTCCCCGGCCAGCTCGGAAGGAACAGCCAGGCCGGGCGCACCGGGAGCGGGGCCCCAGCAACCGCAGCGGGACCGCCAGCCTGCTGGTGCCCTTGGCCCACCACCTGACGAGAGAAACCCAACGTGGCCCAGCACCGCCCCCACCTCTGCACAGGCGGCGGGACGGAGGAGAGAGGCCGGGACCGAAGGCCTACGGCTGCTGCAGCTTCCACCAGCCGTGCTGGGGAGGACGGGCTTCACCCCACAGGAGAGAGGATGAGTAGTGGGGGACAGAGCAGCAAACTAGGGGGCAGACTGGCTGGAGCTAGGTGGGCACATGGCAAGGGCAGAAGACACAGTGGCACAAGGGCTGGGGACAGGAAGAGCAGGGCGGGCTGGGGCCCGGAGGGACAGTTCCCCCATCCCATATCATGTCTCTATGGCCACCCCTCACCAGTTACTGACGCCTGTCCCTCCATCTCTCCCCTCATCTCCTTCCTTACCACTCCCCACAATGCTGGCCCAACCCCTGTCTTGGGCACCCCGGAGCAGGCACTTTACACACTTGACTTCACCGATTTGACCAGGGAGGGACCCCTCAGATCACACCCATTTAGCAGCTGGGACACTGAGTTCCGTAGCACAGCTCAGATTTCACCTTGGCTGTCTGGTCCGCAGCCCTTGCTCTAGGTCACACTCTGCAGGTCTGGCCCCAGCCTTGATCCCCACACTTGGAGGTGGGGCCACCAGCACCCCGGGCACTCGGGATAAGCTGGCGGTTTGGGGGAGCCTGCGAGGGGTCCGGGGCAGACCCCGGGCGATGCTGGAGGCCTGAGGCCCAAGCGAGGTGGGAAGGGAGCAGGTGGGAGGGGGGTTGGCAGAACCAGCCCGATCAACTAACCAACCACCCAACCCTGTGAGTGAGAAACAGGCACGCGTGCCAGGCTCCTCTCTGCAGCGAAGGTGAACGGGTCCTAATCTCTGGAAAATTAAATCAGAAAGAAAATGGAACGAGAAGGATTTGACGCAGGCTGGGTGCTGCTGCTGGCTGTCTCCTCAAAGGCCCAGGCTCAGCTCGGGGTTCGGCTGGGCGCTCTGGCAGCCTGGACGGATGGTTCCCCTGCCCTGGGTGCTAGGCAGGGCACGGGGGGGCCGGGGGGGGGTGCTGAGCCCCAGGTCTGACTCCTGGTGGATTTCCTGTTCTCCAGGCGTCTCCAGCTGTCTGGTCCCTGGTATCAAAAGAAACAGCCTCTGGGGGTCTAACTGCCCAGCCCTCATGCCCCCAGGTTTCTACAGACAGCAGCAAGGGGACCAAGACGCTGGGCTGGGCCCCCTCGGCCGGCCTGCCCGCACAGGCAAGCACTGGGCACCACGGGATCTGAGGATGGAGATGGGGTTAGTTATTGGAATGGGGTACATTTGTGCCAGGGATCAGGGGAACCCTGGGGGGAAGATAAGAGGCTCATGGTGACTCAGGGACCCTGAGCTGGGCCAGGAGGGAGGTGGGGTGATAGGGGACTGGTAGTGATCAGTTCAGGGACCCCAACCAGTCAGGACAAAGCTCAGTTCTGCCCTTAGCCATGCCCAGCTGCTGCCCCTGTCGTGCCTTTGCGGGAAAAACTGAGGGTATTAATCGAACTGTTAATCACCCTTGAAGACCACAGGCTTGATGGAGCAGTCAGGTGCCAGGGAACTCCCTCCGCTGAGAACATTCAGGACAGATCAGGACAGGCTGTACCTGCTGGGCTCTCCCCTCACCCTACCAGCCTCGAGCCCCACAACCCAGCTCCTGATTAGACCAAGGGGCTGCCCCCCGGAAGATGCACAAAACCCCTGGCCCACCTGCTCTGGGGACATACCAGGCCCTGGACCCTGTGTGGCTGAAAGTTCCTGGGGGCAGGGGTTGTGGTCCTCGCTGACCTTCCCGGTCGGGACTGAGAGCTTCAGGGCACACAGCCGGTGCCCGGGCAGGGGGCTGGCTCCCACGTGGCCATGCCATGCTGCTGCCATCGGTGGTGGGCTGGCCCACAGTTAGTCAGCTCTCTACGGGGTCACGTCACAAGCAGGGCTGGTACATTGTGATGCTAGTTGTCACAGTAAGAACCTTATTGAATAGGGATTTGCTGGAATAAACTTTCTGCTTACAGGGGGTCACGAATGCCTACCCAGGCTATGACACATGCACGGGCTACGGTGGCAGACACATGAGCCGTGTGGGGACAGGGAGGGGGCTCCTGGCCTGGCTTCCAGGATCCGGTGAGATACGCCTGCCTGGGCCAGTGTCCCATCTCCTCCCCACTGCACCCCCGTGACCTCATATTCTCATTGGACCACTCCATACTCACGCCACAGACTCTGCTTGGGGTCCTCTGGAGCCTGGGACAGCAGAGATGGACCAGGCATTGTCCCTGCCCACCCAGGACTCGCCATCCAGAGGGGACAGATGTTTACTCAGCCTGCTAAGAGCAGAGGTGGGAGTAGAGACAGATGCGCAGTAGGCACTGGGCCAGGGGGTGACCTCCTAGAGCATGGGGGCGGGTCAAGGAAAAGACTGGGATGGCTTTTCAGGGGACAGACCCTCTGGGGAGAGTCTGAAAGGCTGGGTGGGAGTCTGTCAGACATGGGGGTGGACAGGGAACAAGGGACACTAGGCAGAAGTACTGGCAGGTGCAAGGCTGGGCAGAGGGAAAGCCGGGGGACTGCTCAGTGGAGGAGTACAGGGGGGTGGGGGGACAGAACGGAAGCTGAGGGGCAGGGGTAATCCCGAGGTGGTAGGGGTGGGGGACCTCAGGGGAAGAGGGGGTGTGACCTAGATCCAGGCAAGAAGGCCCTGGTGGCTCCATGCCCCTTGGTCCCCGCAGGGTAGCTGCTAGGAGTTGTTACCCAGGGATTTCCCTTCGAAAACTCACAGGGGTACAAAGCCCTGCCGCCACCCCCAGCGACGCCTCCCTGTTTTTAAAGTTAAAGTTTAGTTGACTGTCATCCATTACCGCAATTAGTACATTATGTCTAATTATGCAATTAGTGTAAAAAGTGCACTCGCTGCCGAGAATGGGAAATTACGCTGTAAAATCCATGTCATAAAAAGGCTCAATCTCTTGTTTTTCAAAAGACACTAAACTCAACGCAAAACAATAAACCAAATCCGCCCAGTTGAGTTCGGGCCAATCTTTGCCAACTGCCTGCACCTGCCCCACACGGACCCCCCCCTCTGCAACGTGCACCCCGAGACCAAAGGGGTGCTGGTCAAGTGGCCCACTCCTGGCTGCTCTGAAACAGAAGGGAACTTCTACACTGACCTCAAAAGCCGTGCCACCCGCTACTCCAGCCCGAACCCAGAACTCGGTCTCCGGCGCTAACGCTCACCGGTTTCTGGTGAGGAGGGTCCCAGAGGGGCCACGGACTCCACCAGCCCCGGGGGTGACGGGCGCCTCCTCCAAGGTTCCTGAAGGTGCCTGTTCCAGCTCAGGGGGGCCTGGAGGGACGTTCTCCCATCTGGGGCTCCCAAATCCTGGGAGCTCTGCTTGTATAGATAGTGAGCTCCCCATTCCAGGAAGTATGCAAGGCCAGCTGTCAGGGATGCTGAGAAGGGAGCCCCCCATGGTCACCCTGCACTGTCCCTGGGTTCAGGGCTGCCACCGTTAGATAACAGCATCCTCACGTGAAGCTCACAGCCAGTGCACTCTCTTCCCCGGGTTCTGGCCCCCTTGGAGGCCAACCGATACTCTGGGAACAGGGAGGTCTCCCTACCACAGAGGTAATAATGCCAAGTGGCCAAGCCCATGGGGGCTGGGACACACTCCAGTGTCCTTGCCCACCCAAGTCAGTACTGTGCACACTCCCGTGTGCCTCTTAGCCAACGCTTCAGGTCCACATCTGTCACCCACAACCCATTTCTGAGGTCACATGTTAAAGGGACAGCAGGGGCCACACAGCGTCTGCCTAGGCAGCCTTCTCCCCGAACCTCTTCCTCCAAGCTCTCCCCTCCCCTGGAGTCCCGGATGCTTGACGCAGGCCTGGCGGTGGCTATTACAGTGGCACAGAGGCTCCCTCCCTGCCCTCATGGGGATGCCATGCCCAGCTCAGACCCGGTGCTCACAGAGCACAGAGCCCGAGACGTGCGGCACCAGGGCCCCTGAGAAGTGCAGGCATTGGTTCTGGGGGTGCTGAGGCCCCGGGGTGCTGTCCGCCCCACAGGAAGCACTCACCAAGATGGTGGTTGGATGGGTGGGGGGCCTAGAGGCCTACCTGTTGCCTCAACCCAAGGCATCAGTCCCTAGACAGTTCTGGCTCCGTCTACTCGGGGGAGGGAGACAGTGCAGACTGTCATGGCTCGGTCATGCAGCCACGGGCCGGGGAGACCCTCAGGGCCCCGCCCTCTCGTTCTGGCCCAGGACAGCATCCGGAGTGGAAGGTTTGAGCCTGAGGTGAATCGAACCGCAGGCGAGATCCGGGGCCCCGGCCTGCTCCCCCTTCCCCGAGCTGGGAGCCGCCGGCTGTCGAGGCAGCTGGGAGGGAAGCTGTGCCCAGCACACCAGCTGGCACGGGGGAGTGTGAGTAAACATAACCCACACTTTCCCAACTCGCAGAAGTGGCCGGGTGGCGGCCGGCTGGCGTGGGCGCTCCTGTTTACGGGAAACGGATTGTTTTCGGCACGTCTGGGCCCCCCGCCACCCACCCGGGCCTGGCTCTCTCCCGTCGCCTCCCCGCCCCCTCAGCCCCACCTTCCTCCCACCAGGGCTCCTTAGCTTCTCAGCCACAGAGGCACAGTGACAGTGGTGACGCGGCCTCTGCGTGGCCAGGTAGGGCCCGCACATGACCTACAGAGCAGCCATCAGAACGAGCCTAAGGGGCAGGCGCGCTCGCTGTCCCTGCGCGCAGGTGAGGACACCGAGGCTCTGGCGGGTGGAGGAACTGGCTGCAGGCTGCAGGCCGTGGGCTCCAGAGAAGCCTGAGACTTCTCAGACCCCCGTCGCAGTTCCAGGCCCCGGTGCCCACCTGCTTCCTGCTCCTGCGTCACCTCCATTCCACCCCCCAGCTGGCCCAGGGACAGCAGCCCTCAAGGGTCCGAGTGGCCGGAAACTGACCTTGCCTGAGATTCCCCAGGTGGACTTCCTCGGTGGGGGACAGGGGTCCGCCCGGCTTTTCTTTACCTGCCCCCCTGCCATGTGACAAGGACATCGGGAGGAACTTCGCCGTTGGCCAGCTTCTTATCTGCACACAAGGCGACCGAGGTGCCAGGAGGGTCGGGATCCGTCCAAAGGGGAGACTCCCCAGCCCCCATGTCCCTGCGTCAGCAGCGAGAATGGCTACCAGGCCCAGTCGGAGTGCCAGCCCTGCTCTTTCCCAGCCGTGGGGCTGGCTTGAGCCTTCACCCTCAACATCCACCCAGCCCTGAGGGGCCCCAGCAGGGCCTTCGGCGGGTGGATGGTGAAGGTGCGGCTGGCTCCTCACAGGGCCCCCTTCCAGGGCTGCTCCGGAGGCCCGGGGCGCGTTCCCTGCCCTGCGCCATCTCCTGCAGCCCGAGTCCCTGAGCCTCACAGGCTGCAAAGAGCACAGTGAGGGGCCCTTGCAGGGTCAGGTTTGGGGGGTGGACGTGGAGGCCGTGCCAGGCCTGGGGGAGGCTCGGTCCCCATCTGCAACCAGCAGTGGAGCTCTTCTGGCCCCAGGTGTGTGGGGCTACCGAAGGTCATGGCCCTAAATCCTCCAGCTGGACACAGCACTGGACAGGTTCCTAACAGCACAGGGTGGGGCATGGCCTGACCAACGGTCACCTCCAACCGGGGTCCCCAGGAGGGCTCCCACCTTTGGCTCTGAGCTGAATGCCAGGCACTGATGAGCTACGCGGCACCAGAGCCCCCAAGGAGCGCCAGGGCAGGAGGGAGCCCACCGCGCCGGTGCCCTCCTCGGTTACCACCTCCCACTTCCTTCTAGGTCCTTCCTCTAGTTGTTCTTTTTACTTTTCTCCTCTTCCCTATTTATAGGCTCTTGTGGAATTTTATGTATCCTTGTAAGTGCCCTTAAATCTTCTGCAGAACAAGTCGAAAACATAAATACACAAACGGGACAGAGACGCTGACGCTTCGCACAAGCGGAAGACAGGCCGGGGAAAGGCACGCAGAGGGGTGTGTGCGCCGAGGACGTGTACCCAGAGGTGACCCACTCTTTCCTGGGCCCTCGGAGGAAAGCTCCCATGTCGGGAATCCCAAAAATCCAGGGCGGTCACCCCACAAGTGTCTCCCAGAGCTGAAAGGTCAGGGACCACCACCCCCACCCCCAGCAGGCCCTGGCTCCTCCCTGCACCTCGATCCCCCCCGGTTTCACTGCGGAGCGAGAGAGATTGTCAGCACTCCCAGCCCAGGTTTGTTCTCCCTAACACGGAGTGCGGCAGCCACTGGGGCGGACACCTGCCTTCACCGCGTCCACACACGCTATTTGCCTGGCAAACGAACTGTGCAAACAGAACCACCACCCGGCTGCACGGGCAAACACTGCAAGGGACTTGGTCTGAATAGCCATGAACTTGGAAGTAAGTGCGCTGTGCTCAGGGGGGCAGGCACTGTGCCTAGACTCCCACCCAACGTGGGCCACCTCGCTGCCCAGCTCGAGGGGGTGGAGGGCCACAGAGGAGCTGCGCCCGTGTGAGCCCCTTGCAGGCCATCTGGTGTAGCAAATCCACACAAGCCAGTCCTTGTCCCCGTTTCGCAGACAGGTAACTGAGGCACAGAGAGGGGCTGCCGGAGCTGGGGCTCAATGACCACACAGACTAACCACATTCCTAAACAGAGACCCAGTCCTGACTCCGCCACCTCCCGCCAGCTCTGTCCTGTAGGAATCCTGTGACTGTCCTCAGCCCCGGTCCTGCCCCAGGCGCCCTCCTCTGGGAAGCACTCTGGCTGCACTCTCAGCCGGGCCCCTGGGGCTGCGTGAGCCCAGCTGGCAGGTCGGGTCAGCGAGCTGGGTTTTCTGATCTCCCCGAGAGCTCATCTCTTTAAGGTTCCTGGGCGTCTCCCCTGGAAGGCACAGTCTCTTCAGGGCAACCGGCCCCTGACTCACCAGCCTGGGGCAACCCACTCGGATCCGTTCACCACGGAATCCTTGTTCTGCTCAGTGGTTCCACCAGGACCCAAAGAACCCACCAGGCCCTGAGGGCTCATTCACCAACCTGTCTGCCTGGTGGGTTGTGGGGAGAGCCTGAGCTGGGCCCAGAGGGTGGGCAGGCCGTACGTGCCTCCACCTGCAGAAGACCACGCTGGCCTTGGCGGGTTGGGATCCAGGATCCCAGGGTCCCAATGGGTCAACTGAGGTCCAAGAGGGAGGGGCAGGCAGCAGGGCAGGGCCAGGAAGACCCAGGCTCCAGCGGCTGGCACCTTGTTCTTTGCTGGAGGATCAGGGAAGAAGTCCAGAAGAGGGTGTGAGTGGGTGGGCCAAATGGCAGGGGAACAGCAAGGAAAGCTGTGGGGGGCTGCCCCTTCTCCTCAGGTGGGCTGAGGAATGGTCTGCTGGTGTGAGGTCTCTGAAAACCTGGCACCTGGGGGCAGGAGGCCTAGGTCCCGGGCGCAAGGTGTGACATTGTCCCCTCCACCCCACCCCCCATCCCAGGCTTGGGCAACCGTCGGGTCTTAGGGGTGACATTCTGGGCTCCTGCATCCTCTGCTCAGCAACCTCCAGAGGAAGAGAGGGACATCTGGGCTTCAGCCGTCAAGGGCTCCCTGAGCAAGGAGGTTGTGAGGGATGAATGCCAGGTGGGTAGGAACAAAACACTGTCCCGATTATGTAACGTGGCCCCACTTCCTCCTCTGCAGGGACGGGAGAACGTGGTCAGTCCCTCCCTATCCCGCCACCCCGCTGGGCCCGCTGGGATACCCCTCCAAGGACTCAAGAGGTCCCCTGAACAGGGTCTGGGGGTACCAGGTGCTGCAGCAGGATTTTGAGGACTCTAGTTGCCCCTTTTCTGGGGGCTGGGGGACGGAGTCAGGGCAGAGGCCTCAGTCATCATCCCGTGAGAGTCTGTGAACGAACCCCTGCCCTGCTGGTTCTCCTGCCTGTACTCTGGGATGTGCAGCCTCCAGGCCTGATTGCCCAGAACTCTACGCCTCTCTCCTTCCCTGAGCGCCGCCGCGAGTTCCCTGCGTCCCTCTGCGCAAGTACCGCACACAGTAGGTCTCAGGGAACATCTACGTGCATCTGACAGGCTGGGGCTTCCCTCAAGCAGGCCAAACGCCCTGCTCCCTCCCATCACCGCGAGGGCCTGGAGCCCAGCCCCGGTCACACACCTAGAACCAGGCCAGGCCCACTGGGCTGGCACCCCGTTCCAGCCACTGTCCCCGCGGACACAGAGCTCCCCTGCTATGATGTCAGGCTGCAACTGAGAGAGCCCAGGGCACAATTCCCTCCGTGCTATGCACGCGGGGGATAACAGGGGGGCAACCTCCGCAGACAAGAGGATCTAGAAAACGATTTCCTTGCTGATAGTAGGTGAGGAACATTATCTGTCACTAAAAATAACGCCCAGTTTCCTAAAAGCCGGGCCCACGGTTTACAGGCTTTGTCGCTCATTCCAAATGCATGTTGGAGCCGAGAGCCCTCCCCTGTCTGCCTCACGAAGGGGCTCAGCTTGGGCTGGACGGTGCCCCATGTCCAAGGCTGGACCTCGGCGGAGGGGCCCAGAGGATGCTATCCGACAGGTGGGGGGAGGGCAGCAGGAAGGGCTCCATATGCTGCTGGCGCCGGCTAATGGGCTGACAAATGAGCAGGTCCCTCCTCTAAGCGGTGATGAATGAGCAGCAGCCCAGGAGAGCTGGGAGACAGCCACCTCCCCCGCAAGTCCTCCTGGGGCTCTGCCCTGACTTGGCATCTGTGGGGTGTGGGAGCGGGAACCCAGAGGGTGACTGGCTTTGGGCAGGGAGGGCATCACAGGGCAGCCCTGGCCAGGAAGGACATCCCCAGACAAGCCCAGCCAGGGGGCCCGAATTCCCTGCGGGCCACCAGGCTGCCCACAGAGCGCCACTGAGTGGGGGTTAGTGTCCCACCTTCCTCAGAGCTCCTTTAAGACCATCATCACCACATACACAGTAGCCTGACACCTTGAAGACAGAGGTGGCTGGGCCAGGGGTGGGGTGAGGGGTGTGGGGGGACCTGTGCCTGAGGACTGACCAGGCAGGGAAGGGCCTGAGGCTGGGTCCCAGGGGCCACCCGCGAAGTGTGGCTACTCCTCACATGGGGACAGGACTGTTGCCTCCTAAGCTCACAAGGGCTGAGAAGGGGACTCACAGGCAGAGGGGGACCCATGTGGGGGAGGATTCAGGGGGTCTGATGTTTCAAAGCACAGCGTGGCCTCCAGAGTTGAAAGCTACTGTCACCAAAGGGGACCACAGCAGTTGTCCCCCAGGTCTCAGCCCGTCCGTTCTGGTGGGGAGTTGGAACAAATGGTCTCAAATGTGGTTTCCCACCTGAGAACCCAATATCCTCAATATGCCCCCAAAATCACCATGCAGCCCTCCTCCTCCAATACTTGGGGCATTTAACACAGGGCAGGGTTTTCACACTCTTTCGACAAAGGACCCGCTTGGCTTCCGTTTTGAGAGTGGCAGCCCCTGACCCAGGGCCTCTGAGGCTCCCACCACAGAGCCCCAGCACCCCCCTTTGCGAAGCCAGCCCACCCCAGCCTACCCCACCCCGTGCAAACACAGCCGCCCGCTCTCTCCCGGGGGCTGCTAATTCCTCGCCAGAACTGCTGGGACGTGAAATTGGAGTGAGACAATGTGTGTTTAAGGAAATGAATCTCGAATCTTAAGAGGCTCCGGAGCTAACCTGCACCCCACCACCCCACCCGCCCAACCGGAGCCCGGGAAGGAGCACTTGGCATCAGGGAAGAGAGAGGCGGAGGTGACATTCAGCGCCAAATTAGCAGCCACCGCAGCCAAATATTGTACTTGCCTCCAACCTTCTTTTATTTTTCGAAAGAAAAGGCTTTTACAGAGTGAGCGAGGCTGTTGGAACACAAAGGCTGATGATGGTTTAAAAAGGCACGCCCGCCACGCGCATGCCCACCTCGGAGCCCGCCCTCCCCCTCGGCCGGCCTCCTGCTCCCTGCCCACGGCGCCTGTCCCCACGGCGCCTGTCCCCACGGTGCCTGTCCCCACGCCAGGCTCGCCACACCAGCCACAGGGGCTGACATCATGGGTGCTCTTGGCCAGCGGGGCCCAGAGTCTCCCATCCTGTTAGCCTTGGACACGGACCTGCCTCGGAGCCGTCTGCCCACTGGCACAGGAAGGGCCGGTTTTCGGTGCGCCCAGAGCCGTGTGACCCGTACAGAGGTCTCACAAAAGTGACCAATCCGTGGCCTCTGCAAGGGCTCCTTGTCCGCCTCCTGAGGGCCCTCAGTGCCCCTGCCACAGACAGCCACACTGCCTGGGCTTGCCCCAGGCATCCTTTTCACCCCTCCACTCGGGCTAAGTGGCTGTCGTTCTCTGGTCACTCTGTTGAAGATGCACCACCAGTCACCTGGGAGTCCAGACCCCGGAGCCCAGCCCACCTCCGTGTGCCGCTAACTTCTTAACCCACTCAACAGGCTGAGCAGTGAAAAAATACTGTTTTACCCCCGGTCCCTCGACCACATTCCCAGAGGATCTGTCATCGCCAGGAGCCAGACTTGATGGGGTTTTACCGACGGTGCCAATCTAGTCCCTGTCTCCCATCTCTGCAAATGTGGGCGGCCCTGGCCTTGGCTCTCTGGTCAAGAGAGAGGAAGGGGCGCATTCTAGCTCAAGGGCTGGAGGTCCCTGAGCATCGCACCCCCCGCCTACATGGTGCCTGGATCTGTCCCTGTCCCTGTCCCACACGTGTGCACTCATGGTGCCTGAGAGCAACCTCTGATCCCACCCTGGAGGGGGGGCCTGGCCACACCCCATTTCATAGGTGGGACACTAATTTTGAGAGCCCTTGGGACTCACCTGAGGTCTCATCTGTCACGAGGCACAACTGGAACCAGGACATGGAAGCCAGAGTGTGCCCCCCACCCTCCCCGTCCAGGAAGAGGCCCTCAGCCCCTCGCTGCCCGCATGCTGCCTGCAGGCCGCTCTCCGCCCAGCCCCTGCGCAGGCTCCTGCCCCGATGCCCGCCAGCCCACTTCTGCTGCCCACACCTGCATCCTTGGGCCCTCGCAGGGGCGGGCCTGAGAGTTCTCCCCCAGCGAACACCTGCACGCAGACCGCCCCCTCCGAATGGCTCCCCGAGCTGGTCCCAGAGGGTCGGCTCCGGAGTGGGTGCTCTCCTGCCAGCCCTGAAGCCCGCACTGGGGTGCAGGCGTGGGGCCGTGACCCTGGCAACTACACCCACGTTCGCCATCGTGAACTGAGACAGGGCAGCTGTGGTGGGGGCCTGCGGGTCCCAGGGAAATGTAATTGTAGGGACTGTGGAGGAGGCTGCTGTTGCCAAGGGCTGTCACTGCTTTGGAGAGATTGATTAATAATGAATTTAAGGTCAAGTGCAACCGTCAGAAGCCCCCTTGGCGGGATAAAGACTCTCATCTCCTGCAGCCAGAGGCAGAGCAAGCGGAGGGCCGGGTGGGTCGCGGTCCTCATCAGCAGGCTGGCCACCTAAGGTCGGGCCCTGAGTGGGAAGCCGTGGGGTCCCTGAGCTGTGTGATGCGGACATCTGGGTCTCCGCACTCAGGAACCTTGAAGCCGCAGCTTCCTCTAAACTGTCCAAGCCTACAGAGGTTGCCACTGCTCCTTAAGGTGAGGCCCCCCTACCCTCTTGCTTAAAGGTGTTGAAGAACCCCCCACTACCCCCATTACAAAACAACATGCTCCCCTCAGCGGCCGTACCCCTTCTTCCCAGCACCGGCCAAAACCTAGGGTCAAGTCACAGCATAACCAGCCCCAGGAAGGGCCGGGCCTGCTGAGGGAGAAAAGAGGACTAGATCCAGAAGGCGCTGTGATCCAGCCAATGTTTAGGACTGGATCTTGGGGTCACTGGATCAGCGGCGGCAGAAGATGGCTGGATCGGCGGGGAGGGTACACAAATGGGAGCACTGCCCTACGACCCAGGACTTAACATCCCAGCAAGGAAACTGCAAGATGGGGGAGCCTGGAAGAAGCCATGGCCCCCACTAGAGGAGGAAAAAGCCAGAACTACCATAGCCAACAGGCGAGAAAGGGACCAGGGAACATCGCAAAGGGCCGGAGGACACCGTTTACCAACGTGGGGAGGAATGTGTTCGTGAGATGGGGCTGAGCGTCGGAGACTCAGGGGGAGTGTCCTTCGTAGGCCAGCCCCGGGGGTACCACTCGCAGACCAGGCGAGATGGAAGGGTCTCAGATCTGGGCTCGGCAGCAGGTTCAGGCTCGCGTGAAAGTGGCCCTGCAGGCCCCGTGGGACCAGAGGGAGCGCTTTTGGGAAAAGATGCCGTGTGGCATTTATGGCAGGTTCTAATGGGAGAATCACTGTCTAAGCCTGGGGTCCAGATCATTTTCAAAAGACAACTATGCACCATTCAGAAAGCCCCTCCCGGATTGTCACAGGGCCCTGACAGAGACCGTAGGTGGCACCTGAGTCAATGACCACGAAGTCATGAGATCTTATGCGTCTGAGACCATCAAACCCATCAAAGGAAGGAAGTGGAGGCATCCATGATCAAGCAGGAGCCTGGTGGGAGGCCAGTGGGAAGCCGGGTGTACCGTTCACCCCCGCCCGCTGCACGGGTGCTCCTCTCTCTCCTCTGCCTACCCAGGAGGCCCTCGAGACCGGCTGATGGGGGAAACCCACTGAGCTCCTTCTCAGACGGGTCAGCCTGCTGCACTGATGCCAGCTGGAGAGACAGTTGCTCCATGACAGTCCCACTCAGGGATGATCTGGAAATACGGTGCTGGGGACAAATCCTCCCCAAGAGCACGGCTTTGAGCAGCGCACCTGGTCACTCACTTCGGATGGAAAGGGAAGGGCCCTGAGGTAAGAACATGCTCAGCTTCGTGGGAAGTGGCCACAGGCTTGGCTGGCGGTCAGGATGCGGAAAGTCTGGAAGCCCAGGGTCATGGGACCCCAGTAAAGGAATCTGCGGCCGGGCCTGTGGGGACCAGCACAAAAGGTGCAGATCTATGTGTGTGAACGCCAGCAGGAAAAAGGCACTACAGAACTCGACTTGGTGGCTCGGCCAGCTGCCACCCGTCAGGCCCTGTCATCAGCCCCCGGGCCTGGCACAATGGGTACGTGAACAGAGTAGCCAAGATGGAGACTAGGCAGGGGCCCAAAACCGAGGTCGGCCAACTGCTGCTGCCGAATGCCCCTGATACGGACGGGACTCCTTCCTTCTCCAGGACGCCAGCCTGCACCCCTGGTGGCGGTGAGTGGCCGACACTGAACCTCTTCACCCTGAGCAGGGGGCCATGACGCATGTCAGCTGGCCAGCGCTCCCTTCCTCTGCCCAGGGTGTTGACTGGCCCTGAGCTGACGCCGTGTCTGGCCACCGACAGGACCCATGGCTTCCTTGGACCAAAAAGCCCATTTTACAGCAAGAGGTAGGCGTCAGCGCGCGTATGAACGGAGGGGCTGCTGGTCCCGTGCCCACCTCACCTCCCTGACAGTGGGAGAGGGACATTTCTTCCTTAATAACAGCTTTATGGAGCTATACTTCCCAAACCACTGAAATTCTTCTCAGTGTGCAATTCCATGATTGCTTGTCTGCTCGCAATGTGGCGCGGCCATCAATGCTCTCGTTTTAGAACACCCGTATCACCCCCAAAAGAAACTGTGTACCCGCTTCCTGCCTCTCTCAAGTTCCTGGTGATTACCAGTCTACTTTCTGTGTCTAAGGATTTGTCCATTCCAGGCATTTCGTGTAAATTGTATCATGTAGCATGTGCCCTTTTCCTAACAGGCTTCTTTCACTTGGCGCCGTGTTTTCAAGGTTCCTCCACACGGAAGCCCACATCAGACTCCATTTCTTTCTCCTGCTGAACAATGACCCATCACAGGGACATACCGTTTGCCTTTTGTTCAATTCGTCAACTGGTGGACATTTGGCTCGTTTCTAGTTTTAAAAGGCCTTATGAATAATGTTGCTACAAACATCACTGTATATGTGAACAAGTTTTCAACTCTCTCGGGTGGGAAGACCAGGTAAAGCACAGGAAAGCCACCAGGTTGGGGATAACACCCAGCAAGCCTGTGGGGCCAACATCTAGGACACAGGACACACCCTGGATCAATAACCACTCCAAGCTCCGAGTCCCTCACAGGCAGGGGTGGCCTCCCTCCCCCTCACGCCCAGCCTCCCACCTGGGGACTTCTGGCTTCCCACCCCCTCTCAGTCCTGGGTTCCTGCGAGGGAATGTTCTCACAGGGACACAGTGAGAATCCAATTGGGCTTCATGTTTCAGCTGCTGACCAGTCACTTCAGGCCCCTCAGGCCAAGAGAGCAGCAGTCGTGGGAATATAAGAGACTCTCATTAGCAGAAGGTGATGGGGCAGGGAACATATGCAGGGCACTGCGGTGCCCAGCAGGGGCACCTATTGGTCAGGCCCTATTCAGTTTTAACGGGGGATGAGCAAGGGTGTGAGCCACAGCCTGACAAGGGCACGGAGGGCAGGTGCTCAGGCCCATCGGGGATGAGGGTCTGGGCAGGGGCTTCTGGGGTGGGTGCAGAAGACAGGCTGTGTGCCACCTGTGGACTCTCCTTTGTCCTGCAAGGGGTCCAAGCAGCTCCAGAGGTGGGCTGCTGCGGGTACTGCTGCAGGTCCCCCTCAGGATCGCCACTCAACCCCCACCTGCCAGATGCCGATGGCCCAGGCTGAGTCCATCTGTCTCTCCCCTGACAGAACGGAGCCACCTGGTCCATGTGGCATCCCTCCCCAGCGGCAGCCTGCATCCAGCGGCTGGATGGGGTCGCCTACAAGCGCCAGGGCTCCTGGCCTCGCTCCAGGACATCTCTAAAGAGCCAGCCCTGCCCCAGGGCTCCCCAGGGGTCCCTCTGAGAGCTCCATCCAACCCTGCTGTGGTCAGCTTCTCTCCCTGCCCCACCTTGCCCTACTTCGCACCTGCCATTCCTCGGAGCATCCTCTCCCCCCGAAATAAACCTTCTGTGTACAAATCTTAGTGTCTCTGAGTCTGTTTTCCAGGAATGCGACAAAAGACAGAGGGCCCAGGCCTGTCTGTCCCATCAGCAGCCCAAGAAAGCCCAGTGTGGCGGCTATGAGACTGATTATGAGGCCCTTTTACAGGTGAATAAACCAACGTTCTGGAGGGGAACTAGCTGGTCTTAGGGCCTGGAGCTGGGAAGGGGCTGCTCAGTGTGTGAACCCCAGGGCGCATGAGTCTCTGTGACCACCGGCCCCGTGGCTTCCCTAACTCCTGGCAGAGCAGACAGGAAAGGTGGGGTCTGGAGGGGTTTGGGCAGGTAGATGTGCCTGAGAAGGGGCCGCAAGAAGAGGACACGGTGAGGGTGAAGGCTGGGAGGCAGGACCCTGGGTTCAGGGGGGAGAGTCAGGGAACGGGATGCAACCTGCGTGAAGGTCGTGGTGGACGCCGACCAGGCTCGGTGTCCTGCCCTGGCCTCACTGTCCCCCCCAGGCTCCAGTGCCTGCTCTGAATGGCCAATGAGGCCATCTGATTGGCTCATCAAGGGCAAATAATAGCTTTTGCTGAATTCAGCTGCAGCCAATCAGAGGCAATCAAGCACACAAGCTGCCTGATGGGCCACTCGGGGGGGCGCACCCACCAGCACCAGAACTGGCCCCTCCGTCAGGTTCCAGAAGCCTCCTCCCCTCTCCCTGTGTGGGCACCCTGGGGTGGGGGGTGGGGGGAACTGAGTCCAGGAGGCCTTGGAAAGAAAAAAGGGACCCAGTTGGGCTCCGCAGCATGTACTTGGCACCTGCTGTGTACCACAGCTCGGAAAAGGGTACACGGACCTCAGCACAGGCTCTGCGGAGCAGGCCCAGCTCACAGGCCTGGGAGGGGCTCCTTTGCTTTTCTGAGCCCACAAGAGCCTGGGTCCCAGCACCCGCCCGTTGGCCCGGGGCTGGCCCTGCCGGGCACCTCCTAGTTCCTGCCTCCTTCCCGCGGACAGCGGAGCCTCCAATCAGACCCCGGGAGACAAGCCTTCAATCTCCAACCGCAAACATTAATACCGCAAAGCTAATTTTACAGATTTCCACTTTGAGGCCTCGCCTTTGTCCCAGAATCTCTCAGCCTGGGAGATTAGCAGTTTGGAGGCTGGAAAAAGTAAGGTATTTTAAAATTCACCCTAAAACCCCCTCTTAGCCTCAGTGAACTAGAATAAATAAATTAATAAAGTCTCTCTCCCTCTCTCTTTTTTTTCAGCTGGGGAGAGGCTGTTGGCGAGGCAGGAGTCAGGTCCTATCCCGGCCCCCGTCTGGTTGGAGAAGGCGCGCCTGCAGCCCCTGGAGGGGCCGAGAAGGGCAGGAGTCAGGTCCCCCTTGCGTGTGCCGGGAACCCACAGGCCCTCTGCTCAAGGCTCTGGGATCTGCGTACCCCTTGAAGCCACCCAGGACTTCCCTGGTTCCAACCTCAAAACCTGCCGTGCTGCCAAGAAATGCCCCGGCCTTGGGACAGAGCAGGCCACGGCACGCTGCCCACTTTGCCAGTGATGCCCATTGCAAAGCAGCCTCTTTCTGGGCCTCAGTTTCCCCATCCAACCCCACGGCTCCACCGCCCCTCCCGGCGCCACTCAGCCAGGCGCTGCACATGCCTGCACACCCCCGCCCCGGCCCGCACAGTCACGGAGCAGTTCGGTGGCTCATTCGGAGGCCTCTCCTCTGCAACCCTCACGGCTGAGCAGTGCAATCAAGGCTCTCCGGGGGCCACGGGCTCAGAGACATCTCATGAAAAATAAATGTATTTACAGGGAGACGTCAGAGCCGCGAGGACGAGTCAAAGTAATATGCCTGCCACCAGCACGCGAACTCTGATTTCTTCCCCCTCCACGCTCCAAAGCTGCTCCTGCGGCGCGCGGAGATAAATATTTTAAATAGCGACACTTTGGCGATGCACAGTTATGCGAGACAAGGAATAATTAGAAAATAAATTACTTTTTTTCAACAGCGTCACCAATATCAGGCGCGTCAGATTACCGCGCTCCGCCGTCCGGGGGCCGCGCGCAGCTTCCCAGCCCGGTGCCGCAAGGGCCTCGGGGAGCAGCAGGACACCAGCCTGTCCCCACAGCCGCCAGAACGGCGAGGTCCCCTCCCGCCCCTTCGGGGAGGCTCCCAGGATCGGGTTGAAGACCACACTTGGCAGCTTCCAGAAAATCTCGGTGATGGAAAAAGGCTTCCTCCGGCTTCTCACCAGCAGGGACGCGGACTAAAAATAGTTTCATCTCCTTGAAAGCAAAAGGGGCAATCAGCACAACAGTGGCTCGGGCCGCGCTCCCCCCGCCGAGCCGCGCTCTGCCCCGTCCATCCGGGCTGGTCCCCGGTGCCACGCTTCATTACCGTCTGATGGACCCCTGGCCGCTGTCCTGAGACCTCCACCCCGCAAGCGGAGGAAGGCCCCTCCTGCCCACAGTCCAGGACTCCTTGCGTCTGCAGCCCCCAAAGGAAACACCTCTGGGGTATGCACCCTATAAACCTTGTGACACCTAGGAGGGAGGCAGGACAGGGTGCGTTACCCCTGCTTTACAGATGAGGAAACTGAGGCACAGAGCAGTGGAGTCCTGTGCCCAAGGTAGAAAGAGGAGACGAAGAGGACACAGGCCCAGGGCTTGTTACTAGTCCCTGTGCAGAAAATTAGCACCTGATCTGAGGATCCTGCTTGGCTCCCAAGAAAACAAAAGGCAGCCGGGAAGAAGGGGCGAAGATGGCACGGTGGGGGATGGGCGCCGTTCACACACGGTCAGGGGCCTGGGCCAGCCCTCAGCAGGGCTCAGTGGGTCTGTCACACAGATGTGCCTTGCTTGCTGAGGCTGGAATGACACGGTGGCTTTATTTCACCCCCTGGCCTTGGATAGGGTGGGGACATTTATGTTCTGGCCCCAGGTCTACCACCAGCTGGCTATGGGGCTGAGGGCCGGGTCCGACCTCAGTTTCCGACCCTCTGAGCCTCAGTTTCCCCAGAGACGGGCCAAGACGTTTGGAGGGATGGAGGCCCCTGCGCTCCTCCCAGGCCAGCCTCACGTACCCTCTGCCCCTCCTCACTTGGCCCTATCCCTAGGCCTTTGTGTCCCTGCCCTTCCTCTGTACCCACCTGCCCCAAAGCAGGAGCATAGGCAGCGTCCTGTTCCCCAACCTGGTTTTATAGGAGAAAACTCAAAAACAGGGAGGGGAAGTCACGTGCCCAAGGCCACCCTGTGACCATCAGAGGAGGCACAGCCAAGACTCTGACCTGGTCTCCCGTCCCGTCCACGCCCAAGAACGACACGGCCCGCCTCAGAGTGCCTGCGGTCTCCTTCCTTCATTCTTCGTAGAATGAAACTAGGACATAAAGCGAACTGGGCTCTGGTGAGTAGTCCCGCTTACCCAGCGTCCCGAAGTGCCATGAGGAGAGGCTCAGAGACGCAGGGCTAAGCTGAAGACTCACGAGGACTGCTACCCTCAAGGGACAAGCCCTCAGCCGCTGGCTCACCTCCGGACTAGGCCCTGGTCATGGGAGCCCTGGGTAACCCCACCTGCTGGAACCTACCGCCTGGGGTACCTCACCTGAGTGCAACGAAGGTGCTGGGGGTGGGGACCGCCCAGGGACTAGCTGCCAGGCTTCCCAAGTGGACGGTGGGAGGCAGGCAGCCAGGACTCCCTCCCGCACAGACGGGAAAACTGAGGGCACCTGATCCCAGGGTGAGCACCTAGTTGCTCAGGTCCCCTGGGAGGCGGTTTGTGCCTCCGGCCTCTCGGCCTCCCCAGACCCCTCCCCTGGCCCTAGTGGCTCTCTACAGCTAAGCCCAGTGTGGGCCTGGCCCAGTGCCAGGCAGGGGCAGCTGTTCTTTGGTGCCCTAGGCAGGGGACTCCAGGCTCGTGGGGAGGGCCAGGGTAGTGAGGGAGGTCAGGAGCCTCGCCCAAGTGTGGTGTCCCTCAGCCAGAGCTCGCCCTGCTCACCCCGTCCCTGTCCCGGCCCTGGGTGGGTCTCACCGTGGGGTCCGGGGGCCTGAACCTGTACTCTTTCTCCACCCCCTGCCACAGCGGTAAAGGGCCATTCTAAACAACAAAAACCCACGGGCCAAAGAAAATGTGGAAGGGCACCAGGGACATTTTGGAAGCTGGAAGCAGGTGGGCCATGGGGGTACGGACTCAGCAGGCCCACCTCTGCTGGTGGTGGGTCAGTGCTGGGGAACCCCAAAGACAGAGCCCTGAAATCCCAAATGGGAGACCAAGAGAAACTTCTCCTGGGAACCTGCAGCGCAGGGGGGCAGTCTGGCCAGGTCACCCACAGTGAACCCTACTGTCCACGCATCTCCCACCACACCCAGAGCTCCTGCATACTCTGTGTCCTGCTCTTTGGTGGGTATTTTTTTTCCTGGTATTTCTTTATTTTTAGGGAGAGGAGAAGGGAAGGAGAAAGAGAGGGAGGGAAACATTGGTGCATGAGAGAGACACACAGACCAGTTGCTTCTTGCACGCCCCCAGCCAGGGACCTGGCCTGCCACCCAAGCCTGTGCCCTGACTGGGAATAGAACCCATGACCCTTTGGTTTGCAGGCTGGTGCTCAGTCCACTGAGCCACACCAGCCAGGGCTTTGATGGGGTTTCGACTTAAGCACCAGTGGGCCATTAGCCCCACACCTCTTGTCACACCCTCTGTCTGCTGAACTGTGAGTGGACCGTGGGAAACCCCACGCACTAAGGAGACAGGCCCATAGGAGTCTGGCACCAACACAAACAAAAGGAACCTGGGATGCATAGGGAGATGAAAGCATAAACAAATGCTGTAAGATGTGTATACTCGGGTTGAAGAATATGTTGTAGATAATGAGAACTGCTGGAGAAGGACGTCACCCGAAGGGATGGAAGGAAGACCTGAATTAGCCCTGTTGTACTGGACTGGAGTCAGTGGTTTCCGCCTGAACGCATGGTTGGCAGCATCTACTGAGGCCCAGGTAAAGATGTGAATGTGGACGCATATGTACACACGGATCCCTACCCGTACACATGTTCCCCCGTGAGGGGGCCTGGAGGCAGTGAGCACACTCAGCACCTAGATCTTGGTTTCTAAACACCATCTACCAGTAAACGGAACCCGAACGCCTTGGAGAAGCAGCAGATTCCAGGGAAGACGCTAGATGAGTTTAGAATATCCGGTGGTAAGAAAGTGCTCCAAAGGATGGTGTCCGGCCTGCACACGAGCCAGCCTGAAGGAGCTCCCAGTGGCAAGAGCTGGAACCCTTTGAGCAAGAAAGTAAACAATGATCCTGTTGAAGCATAACCCAGCGAGAGTAAGTGTCCGCGACTCCACACTGAGATCGGTAACTGAAACCGTTCTTCCTCACAGAAAAGTTTCAGTCCACAAAGTAGAAAGAATGAGGGACACGGAAAAACAGTCATCAGTGCTACAGGCCAGCTCCGCCAATGCACGCCCAGATCACGGGCGGAAGCTTGAGGGATCTGCAGAGCCTCCTAGTGTCTCCCCCCAAAAATTAATTACAAAGAAATATAGCGACTTGACAGTGGAGGCACCTTAACCAAAGGATGAGCATCACCAAACAGTAAGATGTGTTGACAGCATGTACTCTGCATGATGATGCTATATGAGGGGAGCGTTTCTCAGGGGTTTTTCCAAAAAATGCATTCCTCACCCGATCCACAGGAAAACACCAGACAAACCTGGATTGAGGGACGTTAAACACAATAACTGACCAGTCAAGGTCATGAAAGATAAGGAAAGGTGTAGAAACTGTCACAGACCGGAGGAGACGGAGGAGACAGGACAACTACATGCAATGTGGGATCTTGGAGGGATCCTGGGGTGGAGAAAGGACATGGGTATAAAAACTGGTGGAATCCAAACAGGTCTTCGCTTTGGTTAATAGTACTGCACCAATGCCAACATCTTAGTTTTGATATTCGTACTCTGGTTAATCAAGATGCTCACTTTGGTGCAAACTGAGTGAAGGGTTAGGAAATTGCTGTGCTATTTTGGCAACCTCTCTAAGTCTAAAATAATTCCAAAATAAATTTTTTTTTTTTACTGCTTTCATACACTCCTCAGAGAGCTCACAGACGTCATAGCAACAATGAGACATGAGCAAGATGTTATTTTGAAAAAGCATCAAAATACAGCAACAAAATGAGAACTCTCCTAATTAAAAGACTTAGAGATGGAAAATCGGAGAGAAGAGAAAGAAAAAAGGAAAGGGTGTGTAAGTTATGGGCTCTGGGAAGGGAACACAGGAAAGAGAAGGGTGGAAATAGTCCAAAATCTTATTGGAGAAAACTTCCCAGAGCTGAAGCGTCCACTGGGTGGTAAGGAATGAAGGGAAGTGACGGTGTATCAATCAATCAATCAATCATCAGTCAGTCAGTCCATCAGTGGGCACGGGGAAGACATTTACAAATTTCTGGAGGTAAAAATCAGGTGATGTCCAGTGGGCTGGGAACCTGAATGGCTCTGACTTCCCCACGGCCACGCAGGAGGCTGGAAGGAGTGGAGGGCCGCCTTGGAAAACCTGAAGCAAGTGGTTTCCACCCCTGACTTCCACACCCACCTAAAATCTCCGCCAAGTGTGGGAGGGAGGGCCAGTTTTCGGAGCCCCCCGTGGACCTCTTCTCAAGGAGGCCATGGCAAGTACCTTATCAAAATGAGGGAGAGAGCCAGACCGCAGGAGGAGCCCGAGGTGCCCAGGAACAACGGGACGCGGACCCGGAGAAGTGGAGAGGGACGCCCCGGGCACACGTGGAACCATAGGCTGGGTGCACAGGCTGTCTTCATGGGAGCCGTCAGGAGGCTCCAGGCCAGGTTTCCCCAGATGGTGGTCTTGACCGGCCTTCAGACCCGTCCACAGGTATGGAAGGGGTCAGAGAGTAGGGTGGGGAGCTGGGGGCAGAATTACTCAAGGGACACAGAAGACTATGCAAACTAATGCCGGAGGGTGTTACCTACAGAAAAAAGAACGTAAAAATTGTACCCCAAAATGCGTACTAGGGGTTACTTAGCATTTGCGTAGTCAGGACAATGTCCCAGCTGGATTCTGACCGGCCACCTGTGGCGATGGGGTGAGGGGAGGGCGGAGCGGTGCGTGGGCCGGGCCCCCACAGTGGGTGGCCGTGAGTGACAACCAAAACTGAACAATCACGGAGCAGTGACAGTTAGATGCGGGCTCTGGGATGGGGAGGCAGCAGCCTCTGGGGAGTTGGGAACAGAGAGGAGGGGCCGCAGGGCTCCTCACGCAACATGCTGGGAAAACCACCACTTTACACTGCGGGCATGTAAGATGCGGATTTTAACACCAGCGCATTAAAATTCCATCTAGGAATGTAAGAGAAAATACGAACTGCAGAAGAGGGGAGGGGAGGGAAGAAAGGAAAGGGGGAACAATGCAGAGTTGAGGACGGGGGACGGACTGCTTCAGCCGCATGTGGTCTGGGGCTTTGAGACAGGCCCCAGGGGCACAGCCAGCTTGTGCTCTGTCCTCCTCCCCTCTATCTGCCCTTCCTGCGGGTGAAAACGGTGGAAGGGGTCAGTCCCCTGCGGGCGGGCAGAGCAGAGGGTCCATAGACCAAAGCATCAATTGGTACCTGGGAAGCCCCTTCGACATCTACATTTTCCAAACGCTGGGGGCAATCAGAAAGCAAACTGATCACCATCCGTCCTGGGGATGGTGGGGGACAGGGTAGGGAGGAGCTCGGGTTCTGCCTATGCAGCCCTGGGTCAGCAGCCATGGCTACACCCCTGCCTTCCCTTCCCTGTCTCAGCCTGTGCTGGGGTCGGGCGGCCCCTCTCACTGTCTGGGGAGGGTGGGGGTGAAGGGGCTGCTTGAGAAGCAGGGCTAGGGGGAGGCAAACGTCCTTGGAGAACAAGACGTTGGACCCAGACCCTCTGGGTGGGCTGGGTTCCCCTGACAGGTCTTGAGTCTTAAAGGGGAAGATGTGAAGCTAGGCAATTACCCCAGGACAGGACCCCTGTCACCCAGGCCTTGTCCAGGCCAAGGGACATCCATGCTCCTGCAGGCCTCAAGGAGATCCCAGGTCTCTGGGCATCCAAGAACTTGCTGGTGCCCCAGGGTGGGATGCTGCTCCAAAATTCACCCCAAGTTTGCTGCAGGAGCCTCTGGGGCAAGAGGTGGGTCACCTAGCCCCACGGATGGACACCACCTTTCCCAGCTCCGCCAAAGGTTTCTAAGGAGGCTCTGTGAGCAAGTGGGCGGCTGGAGAAAGAAGCATGCCTCCCTGGACAGCAAGGGACACATGTCCCACCGTGGCTGCCAGGCTGAGTTAGGAGACAAAAAGGCCCAACCCAATGTCCTGACTAATGAGAGAGCCCACCTGACGTCCTGGGAGCCCCTAATCTGCAGTGGGGTGCAGCCACCGGCCTCACAAAGCTGTGGTCTGATGGGTAGACATGGAGCAAGCTCCGGGCATCCTGGGCTGAGCAGGGAGGCTTGCCGGACCCTCCTTGGTACAAAGTAGAGCATTTCCAGGGCCAGCCTCCCGCCTCCCCACCAGATGCCTCCAGACCTCCGTTCCCCTGAGCAGCTCCAGCACCACTTAGCAACGGAGACGATTTACATAATGCATCCAGCGTGAGAGCAGTAATGGCTGGGGAAGCAGGGTGCCCGTGAATGGCTCCTCAGGAGGGAAAATACCTGCTCCCACACCACCACCTCCCCCCACGGAATGGGGGCCAGTGGCTGCCAGGAAGCAGGTGCCTGTAAGTGCCGGGTCGCTGACAAAAGGGGCCAGAAGCACCAAGTCAGCCCTAGAAATGGAGTGAGCTCAGGACAGAGACCAACACGGGAGGAAATTTCCTAAGTACCCAAGTTTTGAAAACAAATCCATCCAGCCCGGATCCTGGAGCCCACATGCCTGCTGGGCCGGGCCCTGCCCCTGGATCCTTCCCAGAGCCTTCCCGGAGGAGGCGGCACCCTGGCGGTCGGGAATCTATAGCTGGGAGGCTGGGAAGCCAGGTTGCAGCTGCCCGGGAGGTGGTAACGCTCAACACAAAGGCTGCGATGGAAGGGGGAGAATACATAAAAATTACCCGCACGGTAATTGCTTTTTATATAAATGATCTTTTTAAAAGCTTTCCACAGTGTGAAAGACCCTCTTCAAAAAGAATAAATTCACGGCACACCAATTTATTCCGTGCCTATAGATGGAGCATAATGAAGGCTCCTCCGTCAACACCTGATGGAGAGACAAGTAGCTTCCACTTGACCCAACTTCGGGTCCTCCCTGCGCGAAGACAAGGAGTGGCAGGGCCCATCGGCCTGCGAGGGCGCAGGGCAGCCCCACAGAGCCCCTCGGTGCCCCGGGAGCTGCAGGGGAATCAGGACAAGGGACAGTAGGGCTACACGAGCCAAGCAGGGGGCAGCCTCCCTTTCTTAGGGACAGGAGAGGGGAGGTGCCCACACCTTCTGGGGGATCAGGCCCCGGCTGCCTGCAGGGCATGTGGCAGAAGCTGGCAGACAACAGGGCACCTGGGTGGCAAGGGGCATTGGCCTGTCCTGGGCTGGAGAAAGCTCCCTGGAGACTCCAGGTCAGCTGTGCTCCTACAGGCCCCCCCCCTGCCCCAGGGCAGGAAGGGCCGCTCCCCGTCCCCAGGAGGCCCAGAGCCTGGAAATGAGGCTCCTGCCTGGCGCTCCCTGCCAGCCACAGCGCTGTCATCTGTGAGGTGGGGACAGGCCCCTAGGTAGCCTCTGCACAAGGCCTGTGCTCGCCACAGTGGGGCCACTTCCCGGGGCGCAGACACACGGGGTGTGAGGACACCCCCACCACGGACCGGCACCGGGTCCCCGACAGGCCACTGAGCACAGACCAGCAGAGACCGGGGTGTTTGCCCCTCTTGGCGACAAGGAGTGTGTGGTGGGCGCACCGCGGGAGCTCCTCGCCACACCTTGGACGGACCAGCCTCACGAACTCACCAGCTTCGTTCACACCACACCTGCTGCAGAGACAGAGCCCGGCTCCAGCCTCCTCCCAGTCCCTCCCTGGCCGCAGGGTGCCCGCTCCCGCCGGCCCACGGAGCACGGACGACCACGCGCTCAGCCGTGTACACAATGTGCACACGCAGGCCTGTTCACACCCCATGCAGCACAGGCGTGGGGGACTGCACACTCGCACACGCGGACACAGGCAGGCCTGCTCACACGCAGCGTTTCACACAGACCCGACGCTTCCCGCCGGAGGCCCACGGTGCTGCCCTGTTCTCACCCCCCTTGTACACACTCTTGTCTACGTGAACACGCTTCTCTCCTCCACACATGGTGGCTCCACTCCATGTCACACAGGCCTCCGAAGGTCAGAGACTGTGTCCCCCAGTGAGTCACAGCACCAGGAACCAGCAAGTGCCTGCTGCCTTCTAGGTCTGACTGCCCCGAGTTCAGGTAGACTCCTGGGAGGCCTGAGCATGACCCTGCCCTTCTGGTCACGGGCTCCATACCCTGTAGGATGGGGAGACTGGACTGCGCCCCAAGGCTCCTAGCAGCTCCTGCCTCTACGTGTACCTGAAGGACACAAAGGCAGAAGAGGGTGGGGAGGCTCAGACACATGGGCCCTGGCACTGACCTGGAGGGCTTCCCGGGGGAGGGGGCTGTGGGCTGGGTTCCCAACTAGGGAGAGGCCTGGAGCTTGAGGGGAGTGCCAAGCGGGTGAGGGGGAGGAGCCCAGAAGTCCAGCTGTGGGATGCCTGGGTGGCCACTAAGCCCAAAGGCTTCTGCTCCCTCTGCTGTGGACACACACCTTGGCCAAGCCCTGCGTCACCCTGGGAACAAACAGCCCAGCCTGACACCTGAGGAAGCTCTTCTCTGGAGCTTCCTCCTCTGCCCCTGCCTTTCCCGGGCACCAAAGCCCTACCGTGAGGCTCTCACTGGGTCTCAGTTCCCAAGACGGGGCTGCTCCCACCATCCTGAGGGACAGAGGCGGAGCCCCGAGCTGTCCCTTCTCAGTCCCCAGATGCTTATCCATCCACGGAGCAAGCTGCTCGCTGAGCACCAACTCCAGCCTGGAGGGAACACGGTGGGAACGTGCGTACACCGCAGGTACCTGTGGCCTGTACATCCTCAAAGCTGGGGGCCCAGCCCCCAACCCTGCATCCTGAGGCCAGGGGGCCAGGCGTTTGGTCCCCTGATTTATGAGAACCAAGGGTGGGTGGAAAGGAGACCTGAGGAACCTGCCTCTGTCTCCCCATACAAGGATCCGGCCAGACCCCTGCAGAGGTACCAGGGCTCAGGGCTGAGAGAAAGGTGTGGGAAAGTGGGGGTGGGGCTGGGGGCTCTGTAAGCAGCCCCTAATCTCTAGATCTGCACTCACACGGAGAGGGAGCCCAGCTCAGGATGGCTGTGGGGAGCCAGGCCTGGCTTGATGGGTGCTGCTCCTGCCCCCGGGGCCGGCTGGGGTTTGTCAGAACCAATGACTTTTGTGCCTCTGCCAAATGCTTGGGCCCCAGGAATGGCCAGCAAGTATCCCTGTGGCTGCCACAGACCCAGCGATGTGTGGGGGTGAGGAGGAGGGAGGAATGCAGGCAGAGCCAGCCCACCCGGGCCGCCCAGCATGGAGCCCTGCTCTGCCCTCCATCCCTGGCCCCCATCTCCCAGCCTCCAACACCCAGACTAGCCCCCAGGGCTGGACATGCAGCCCCAGTGCTGCAGAGGTGGACCCAGGGGCCAGGGGAGTCTTGCTTCAGGAAAGACTGACAAACACCCCAGATTCCCAAGACGAAGGACGGAAGGCCCCCAGGAAAGGGGCCTGCAGCAAAGTTGCAGGTTCTCAAGCAAACCCTCCCAAGAGAATAGCACGTGCCCTGCCCCGGTGAGGTGTGATCGCCACTCTGGGATGTTTTCTTAAACAGAGGGACCTCGGTCAAAGAACCCACCCAGTGCGGCCCCCCAAGGGCCCCTGATCCTTAGCTCTGGCCCGAGCCTCCCCATTTTCTGACCCACTAGTCTTGCATACCCAGGGCCAGTACTGGGGGCCTGTGCAGAGGTCGGTAGCTTCCTACCGCCCTGCTCCTCTGCCAGCCAAGTCCCAGGCTGTCCTCTGACCCAGCCAGATCCCTGCTCCTTCCGTCACATGGGGACATCGGGAACCAGGGAGTGGCCCTCATCCAACACCCCTCCTGCGGATGCCCTGACTGTGGCCCTTCCCAGTCTCTGCCGTTTACCAGCCACCCAGACTCCTGGCAGCCTGGGTAGACTGAGACAGCAGGGAACAAGTTACCAGTTCCCACTCTGGGGCTGAGACAAAGGGGACACCTTGGACATTCAAACTTTCCAGAACCGAGACTGGCTTCTGGAGGGCAGGCAGTCGACAATGAGACGGAGTCCGCAAAGGCACCCCCACGTTTGGGGAGCACAGGGGTGCTCGAACCCCCGCTCCACAGGTGGAGAACCGAGGTTCAGCGGGGGCAGGAGAGCACGCCCAGGTCCCCCAGGGCGGGGCTTCCGGCCGTTCCTGCCTGCCACCACCCGCCACTCAGCTGAGCCTGGCACAGGCTCCGGGTTCAAGTTCCAATTCTGCCCGGTACCGGCTGTGGGGCCTCAGGCAGGTCCCACCTTGAGAAGCACAGCTCTCCTCCTGCTCCGGGCTGTTCATTCTCTCTCCTTTGAGCACTGCCCTCGAATGTAGCCCCACAGTGACCTCTCGGTGCAGCTGCAAGCTGATGGCCCTGCTCTCACGCCTGTTACCACCAGACATGGGTTGGCCAATCACATGCAGAGGTGTCTCTCTCACAGACCTGTCCCCTTCACAGCCACAGCCTCCCCGGGGACCTGGGTGGCTCTCCCAGAAGCGCAGGGGCCTCCTAGTAGGATTCCCTGTGCCCACCTCCCTGCCAGCCTCCAAACTGGCCAGGATACAGCCACCTGCTCACGCTCGAGCCGCCCTAGGGACCACCTTCCCGTCACTGCATCCGCCACCTGCTGGGAGGCGGATCTCACCTGGCACCCTGGCACTGGGGAGCAGGAAGAGGGGGGCAGGGGCAGGTGCCCTTGGAAGGCAGGCGGACGTGAGCAGCTCACCCCCACAATGACCTCCTTGCACCCCCTCTCTGGAGGGAGGTGGGTGCGGGAGACCCATGCTGGCCCTCGGGCAGGAGCTCCTGCCGCAGCTGAAACCCGCTTTTGAAAAGCTTCTCAAAAATGGAGTTTTCCCCTGCGGACGACCAGGGAGTGTGTGTGGGGAGGTGGCAGGCAGGAGGGCGGCCACCCGCCCCGCAAGTCCTGTCTCCCACACACGGGCTGGAGAGAGCAATCCCAGGCCTCGCGGTGCGCGGGGGACGTGCTGGAAGGGGCCACCCCCAGGACAGGGCCTGGGAAGGAAAGGGGTGCGGGTCGGGCTGGGATGGGGGGACAGCGAAGGGGGCCCGGTGGGGCTCCGACTAGGCTCCCACGTGTCTGCCCGTGTGCATCTAATTACGCTCAAGCGGCGGCCCCCCCACGTTTCAGACGCCCTCTCCAGAGCCCCCTCAGCCCATGCATCCCGCTGGGCGCTGAGCAAGAGGACCATATGGAGGGAATAATAAGACAATTAACTTTCCATTAAAGAATAATATATGTGGGTTTTTAGGGAGGCGAGCAGCAGCAATCCCTACCCAGCAGCGTATTTCACACCCGTGCCCCCCGCCACTGTCACCGTGACGCACCCCTGTCCCATCATCCACCATCTCCGCCGGGGAGTGTGCGGGGGGCAGGGGGGCGGTTGTGCCTGGGTCTCGCTGGGAGGTGGCTGGAGGAGGGGTGGGGGCTGCAGATGGGACAAGCACAGAGCCCCTAGGGCTCCCAGGAGCCTTGGAGAGGGGCTGGGACGGGCCTGGGGGGCTCCCTCCCAGCCCCTCACCTGTGTCTGCGCACATCAGCGGGGGCAGCCGTGAGGGGGTCTGCCTGGCCAAGGAGCTGTCACCCGGGGCGCATGCAAGCCACAGTGCTCCGAAGGACCGGCTGCTGGGGTCTGGGGTCACAGGGCTTGAGCTCTCCTTTCCGGACCCTCCAGGGCTACTTCCGTCCCCTGGCACCTCCCCCACTCCGGTAAGGTTCAGAGCTCCCCACCCCCAGAGGGGCTCCCCCCAAGGGGGCCAACCATGGCCTGGGCCAGCCAGCCCTGAGCCTGTGTATGTGGGCACATGCTTCAGGAGCGGGTGCCGCCAGGAGGCTGGGGAGAAGGGCTGGGGTGCGGGGAGAGGCCTTTCTCCATGGAACCTACACAGGGACCCTGTCCCTGCCTCTCTGAACCCCTCAGGAAAGGGTCCCTTGACATGGGCAGACTTCAGCCCTTGCCGAAAGCCAGCTCCAGCTGCAGGCGTGCAAATATTCATCACACGTTCCCCGGGACGGCCAGGGGTGGACAAGATGGGCGGGGGCTGTGGCGTCTCCCCAGGTTCAGAAGCACCATCCCTGGCCATCCAGGGAGGGGGGCACGCATCGGTCTGAATCACCATGCCCGTCTGGAGAAGCACCGTGGGGAGAGCAGGAGGCCTGGGGACAGATAGCTCCCAGTTCTGGGGTCCTGCTCTCTGTGAACACAGCCCAGCAATCTGAGGGTGGCGGGGAGCGGCCCCAGGGTGGTTCCTCTAGCAGGTCCTGGGCCTGCACCTCTGCCTCAATGCCTCTGTCCACCCCCCACCCCACCCCCCACTACTCAGGACTGGCTTGTCAGGGCTCCTGGATGGGACTGGCTGGTGGGGACAGTCAGCCAGGACCTTGGGTCCCCCTTCTGTATGGCAGGGCCATGGGAATAACCTGAAGCTGGACTAAGGCCCCCACAGGGTCTGCGGTGGCCAGGAACATGGGCAAGGCTCTAAGCCATTTCCGCTCCAACCTGCAGGCCAGGGATGGAGGGGCAGGGTTGTTTGTATGATGAGAAAGACCCTCGTGGATCCAGACTTGGCCTGAGCCTTCCCAGAGGGTGTTCTGCGGTCCCCAGGTCTCTGCTACCAGCCCAGCTCTGGTCTAGCCAAGCAGCATTGCCTCACATCCGACCCCCACCCAACAGGAGATCTTCTGTTCCTTCCCCAATGCCCCTCCTAGGACAGCAGGCCCCCAGGTGAGGGACCCATCTCAGGGCTGCTGTACCCCATGAGCACTGGTCCTTCCTCATGTCTGACCATAGTCTCTCCTGCTTTGCTTCTTCACAAGGTCTGCAAAATTGTCACCCTTCTACCCTGGACACCCAGTCAGAAGAAGGCAGTTCCCTGGCTGTACCCTTCGAAGTGGCCTAGGTTTCAGACTAGGGGGACTGGCGGTCCTGCATCCTCCCCCAAGCACCCCCAGGCACCTGATGAATTATTCATCCTGATCAGTCTCATTATGTAAATGAGCTCAGAGCCCAAGCATATGCTCTCTGCTCCCCCCCAGGATGGGAACAATATGGTGCTGGTGGGGGAGGGTACAGAAGGGGCTTGGGAGGCCTGCTCAGCCTCCAGGGGCTCTGGACAGGCAGACGCCAGTAGGGGCCACATGTCCGACCAGTTCGTGGCAAGAGTAGGCCAGGGCCAGGGAAAGGTGAGGCTGGTGACCCAGGGGCCGTGGCTCAGGGGTGTCGGGCTCAGCATGGAGGTGGGCATGGCACCTGAATACCAGGCCACAGAGGGAGCTCCTACTATGTGCTGGCCCTGGGGTTAGATGAGGAAACGTGATGGGGTCCTCACAGACAGCCCCTCCACCCCACCGAGATGTGCATGGCTCCTAACCTATATAACTGGGCTGCAGTCTGCACCCAGGCATATCCCCACTGGGCTGGGGTGGAGTTGGGAGGAAGAAAGTGCCAAGGCAAGGAAAACGCTCCCAAGTGCCACTGTCTGCAGTTTCTGAACTCTTGTAGCTGCCAGCTCTCGTGGCTTCCAGCTTTTGGGGGTGGGGCCGCCCTCGGCGTGGGAAGGCACAGAGGGGAAGACGGCCAAGGGGGACTGGACCCTAGGGTCCCCCTGTTGCAAGGTGTTTAAGGCAGCTCAGAATTAGCTGAGGGAGGCCTGGGGAGGGGGCAGCCCTAATGGGAGAGCCACTGCCGGGGTCCACGGGCGTGTCCGCAGCTCTGCCTCAAGCATCCTCCAAGCCCACCAGAGTGGGGCACACGGCCCTCTCCTGCGCTCTGGAAGGACATCCAGGTAGGGGTGGGAGCTGACCGCTGGCTCCCCTCCATTCCCCAGGGTTGTCCTTTCCCCCTGGAGCTCTTCACCAGCTCCCCGCCACCCACCTCACCAGAGAGCCCTGGGCCAAGAAGCAGCCCCAGAGCTGTCAGCAGGAAGGAAGAGGCTGAGGAAGCAGGTGAGAAAAAACTGGAGCAGGACACAGAGCCACTGGAGAGCTGGCAGCCGTCGGCAGGCGCGGAGATGCCAGGAGGAGCCGGGAACGCCAGGTCAGCACTTCTCAGCCGGCTGCCACAGCCACACCACGCACGGCCCCTGCCCAGGCCCCGTCCCACGTCCCCAGGCTCACCCTATCTCCGTCCCGGGAGCGGAGGCCCTAGCAGAGGAGCCCCTGGAACAGGAGGCAGGGGTCGGGGTCCCGGCCCCAGCAGCTCCACACCCCGAAGCCCTCTGCAGGCTTGGGCTTCCGCTGGGCGGGGTGGGGGGACGCTGTGCTCACTGAGGACTGTCTGGACACTCTCATCCACCGCCCCCAGGAAGCAAAGAAACAGCACATCCTAGGAGTGAAAATGATCGATGAGGGGATTCAGATTTGGCTTCTAAAAAAGGATGTGCATCTGTGTCAGTCTGACCACAGCCATTTTCACCACCTCATCCTCCAGCCAAACCTCCTGGCCACATCACGGGTCAAAGATGAGGGCCGGAGGGGACCCAGGAGCACATAGTGGGTGCGCTGAACCAGGAGGTCATCTCTGGCCCTCATCCTCCGGGAAGCTTGGAGGTTCAGACAGAACCGATGCTCAGGCACGAAATACGTACATTCTTTCCTTAGTGGCGCACTTTCCGGGTTGGTGCCATCCGTGCCATAAACTAACAGTGTCCTCCAGGTGAGGATTCGCAGCACTGAAGGTTTTTGACTGGAGGTGCATGGTTAACGCCTTACGTGGGATACATCTCTGTCCCGACAGGAAACTGGGAAGGGCACATGACCCACATGCCAGGGAACTGTCATTTGCTCACAGCCCACTTCACCTAGTCAGTGCCAGGGGCCATTCCTGCGCGTCAACTGATTTCTGCTCCGGGGCGGCTTCTCCTGCGGCCGCTTCCCGGCGAGCTCTGCTGGCCTGCGCGCGGCTGAGTCATCGAGGGTTCGCAGGAGGAAGAGAGTGGGGTGGGGTTACCGCAATGCAAGCCCGACCACTGGGGTGGGAGGCTCAGGGAGCCCAGGCCACGGAGGGGTCACCCAGCATGTGAGTGGCTCCGACCTCCAGCCCCGGACTCTCTCCCTGCTGCCAACTTGTCACTTAGATGTCACTTAGATGAGCCCCATCCTGTGCAGAAGTCCTACATGCACAGCCCACATCACTGCCACCTCCGTTCCCTGGGCACCTGCTACAAGCCAAGCGTGGGGAAAGGACCAAGAACAACACCCCCTGGTAGCTGCTCCACCGAGATTCCATCTACCGACCTGGTCCTGACCCAGACGGACGACAGGGACATCGTGGAGCAGAGTGTCTCATTAACGAGCCTCAGGCCCGGACTCTCCCACCTTTACTCTGCTGTTCCCGGGACAACCGCGGGCAGGAGACGCCT
Source organism: Noctilio leporinus (assembly GCA_004026585.1). NCBI lineage: Eukaryota > Metazoa > Chordata > Mammalia > Chiroptera > Noctilionidae > Noctilio > Noctilio leporinus. Next base: position 465,707 of record PVIW01000028.1, read on the forward strand.
GTCAACCCCCTGCCCAGCCCCCAGCCCCTCCCGGGGCTCGGCTCTCCGAGTCTCTGCGTTTTCCCATAAAAAGCGATGGCTCGGGAGACTGACAGCGACACATTTTGCAGCCTTCTGGGGGTGACGGATGGCCTGCTCTCCACATCGCTATTTCAAACATTAACATAATCTCCCAGGATGAATGTGGTCGCTCCTGTCTGATCAATCAACCCTCCCGCCCCTTGATCCCTCATCTCGCCAAGCACAGACGTTCAACTCATCTCGCTTGACAGGGCCTTCGGTGGGCGGCTCTGCTCCAGGCTGTGTGGCCTGGCCACCCTCACCACGCACACAGCTTCTCTGCCCTACGTGGACAGCGGCCCCAGCTGGGCCCTCCGGGGGTTGGCCTCCTGCCCCAGACGCTGCCCCAAACCCCAACCTCACCCCCTGACAGCCTGCAAAGTCTGCCACCAGGTGGACTGGGTGTCACTGTTGCACAGCCACCTGGGGAAGAGCAGCCCAAGACCCCAAGGACGCGCTGTCTTTCCAGTCACGTCCCCGCCTGCCCCCAGGGGTCCAGTCAGGTGTGTTTCACCACACCGGGTCCTCTACAACGCCCACCAAACTGTCCTCACTCTTCTCTGACGCCCTGCCCCCCATTTCCACAAGGAAGAGGGGTCCGGGAAGGGAAAGCCAGGGGCAGCAGGCTTACCTCCCGAAGCTGCTGGACACCCCCGAAGATCCGCATCACACCGTCGATCTCCTGCTCCAGGCGCCGCGCCCAGTGCTGCATCCTGCGTGCAGAGAAGGGAGAGGCATCAGGAGGCCCGCCTGCTGCTGGAGCAGCCCAGCCCGGCACCCACAGGTGCCCTGCAGCAGCCACCCCTTCGGAACCCAGAGTACACCCATGATTCCTTTGAAATCCAGACCCCAAGGCCCAGGTGCTGTCAGACAGCCTGGGAGGAGAGCGGACGGAAGTTAACTGCGCAGAGGGAGACCAGGAACCTTCAGGGAAACTGTTCTCACGGAGAAGAGCCAGCCCTTGATGCTGCTGCTGCGGGGGACCCTGGACATCGGGGAGGAGGGGCCAGGAGGCAGCCAGTTGGTGCCTGTTGGATCTAGGAGCCTCCTGTCCCCAAGGCTGGCTGAGGTCTGGGGAAGGGGTAGGAGCATGAGTGGCTGCTGCCACCATCAAGCCATTGTGTAATGGGGCACTTGCCAGTCCCTCAGGGCCTCTTCAGAGCAGCAACAAGGAGCTCCCGGCTCGGATACCCTGCCTTCCTGGCGCCCTGATAAATGTACGCTTGTCTGAGGCCCCTTGCTGGATACCCAACATGGGCCACCTACCCACAGGTCCAGTTCAGAGCATCCCACCTTTCCTGGAACCTTGTAAGCCCCTTGCGTCCTTCACCCGAGCCACCAGCCTGGGCAGGTCTCCTTCGCACTGGGGCCACCTCTGGGAATGAGGAGGACACGTGAGGATAGGCGGGTCCAGGGTGCTGCCCAGGGGTCCTTGGAGTGCACAGGATGGACAGGTAGTCATATGGCCCTGTGTTCTCAGCACACACCCACGAACGGGGGCTGTGTCTGGGTAGATGCCTAGCCTGGGGTCTAACCTGTGACCCTCGTCCAGGCAGTGCCAGATCAGGTGAGCAAAGGGGCTGCCAGAAGGACACTGTCCACACTGCCAAAGGTGCTTCTGCTGCAGCCAGGACCCCCTGTCTTAATGCATCTAAAGAGGCCCCTCAACTTTCTGATCCTACAGGTACAGCGAGAGCTCACAAGAGAACTACCACAAAGAGTTAAATACGCCACAGGTCAAGGGAGAGGGCCAGTGCCAGTCCCCCACCTCTGGGGAGTCACCCCGGGAGCCATGATCTGGGAGACTGCATCTGGCTCCACGCTTGCCCTGGGCCTGCTACCTCTCTGTCCCCCAGTGCCACATGCTGCCAGGACTCTTCCAGCTGCGTGGGTCAGGAGAGCTTGCCTCTACCCCACAGCTCTCCTCGGGCCTGTGGCTGGGGGCGGGGGGCTGGGCCTGTGCCACCGTGTGTGCCCGGGTCGGTTGGCATGGGAACTCAGAGCAGGAGGCAGGCGGATCACTAATTGCAATTTGCCAAGCTGAATGTCAGGACCATGATGGAAAAAAATCAACATCAAAAGAAGTATTAGCTTTGGCTTGTTGCTGGGTGAGCCGCAGCCTGATGCCCACCTCCCCTCCCCACCTTAGGGGAAAGCCAGCCCCAAGCCCGGAGAGAGGCCGGGCTGCAGGCCGGGCACCGAGGGCCGTGGGCCTGGGCCACCAGCTGCGGGGGGTGACGCCTGGGGAGAATGGACAGCCTGTTTGGCCCTGGCTCCGGTCACCGGGCACTGACCGCTCGGCCCTGGCCATGGGTGGACAGGGTGGCAGGTGGCTGTGCTGTGCTCCTGAGATGGAGCCTGTGGGCAGGGCTTAATGTTGGGATGGGCTGCTGCACGGACCTTGTCCAGCTAGGCAGGCGGCTCGTGAACGGGTGAGGTCCAGCAGCGGATCTTCACAGGGAGCCATCAGCGCTGCCCTGGCCCTGGCCCTGCCCCCAGCCATTCGCTGGTGTGGGGACAGGATGCTCATCATCATCCTTCCAGGGACCATTACGTACAAGGGCACCTACTTTGTACGTGCACCCTATGGTGCTTGCTTCAGTCTTCGAGAGGAAGAGATGAGGAAACTGAGGCACAGAGGCCTTAAGTGACCTGCCCAAGGTCACCCACCTGGAAGTGAACACAGAACCCGACCCGGGGGTGCGCTGGAGTCAGCCGGAGCCAACAGCCTGCGCCTCTCCGCCAAGACGCCTGCGGTGTCGTTGCCGTGGGAGCTTGAAATCGGCCCCGGTGGGAATATTTATAAATTGGCAAATGCTGCCAATCTCAGTTGCTCTTTTCCCCGGAGAGCACACGGTGAGCATTCCCCGCACAGCGCCCGCGCAGTCCCGGACTGCTGCCTCTTTCCTAGAGCATCCGCGGGTCTTCGGTTCCAGGGTTTCCCAAGTAAGTAACGAAAAACTCATGAGAAGAACAGGCATGGATGCCAGGTTTTAATTTTTCTCAGATAACACGTTATTATTATTATTATCATCATTATCACCAGCGTTTCATCAGAAAAGGCTATTTTAACCCTAAAAAAGTTTTAAAAGAGCCAAGTCTCAGGATAAAGTCCAATTCTTTCCCAAAACACACACTCTCCCTCCCTCCTCCTCGCCCTTCCTGCCGCCCCACCACCAGCGCACTCACGCATGCATGTATGCACACATGCACACACGCACACAGCCTCCCTACTCCCGCCCAAGAGCTGAGCAGCTCCAGACTCCGCTTTGGGCTGCACGAACTGGCCCACCCGTGGCACGCGCCCACCCCCTCCGGGGGTCTAGGGGTGGCTCCCGCCCTTGGTCTGGCACGCTGGGCCTGATGGGCACCCCAGGCCCCGCTGCAATGCCGATCACCTCAACACAGGGCGAAGCCATCTGATCGTTTACCTACACCAAACCCAATCAGGGAGCCACCGTGTGCCTAGAAGACGACAGATCATCACAGAGATGAGACGGGGTGGGCCCCAGAGTCTGGCTGGTGTCTCAGTACTGGCTCCCAGGAGTGACACGTAGGACAGAGGAGGCCAGCAGTCGACTCTGCATCTGCAGTGTCCTGCCCAAAGCCGGAGAAGCCACACACGCAGCTGAGACTAGCTCTACAGGACACGGCGGTCCTCACCCCAGCAGGAGGACATGGGGGCTCTGGGGGGATCCAACGCCCCACTGGGTCACAGGCAAACAGACCATATCCTGCCTGGGCTTCCATCAGCCCGGGCCCAAGTGCCTGGCTCTGCCCGTGCCTCCCTGGTCAGGCAGCGTGGCCCACGGGCCACCACGCCAACGGTGTGGACCCACCTGCTAGCTCCCCGAATCCCCGTGACTTTCCATGCTCTTCACGGAGATGACACTGCTTATCTCCAAGTGCCAAATTAGCAAGACAGCGAGGAGAGAGTAACTGGGAGGAGGCACTCGCAGCCAGGGCTGCAGCTGACTGTGATGACTGCTTGGGCCCCAGAGCTGGGGACAGACCCACGCACCGCCATGCCCTCCAATGTGCCTGAGCCTAGAGGGGGCTGAGGCACTGCACCCCACTTCACAGATAAAGCCGAGGCCGCTGGAAAGGATGGGTTCGCGGCCACATCCTAGAGAGAGGCCGGACCTGTCCTCCCAGGACCGTGAGCCTCCAGGAAAGCTACCTCTGTCAGCTGCGTGACCTTGGAGAGTTCTGGCCCATCAGGTCCTCAGCTTTCCTGGCTGCGAACAGGGGTGCTGATGAGTGGCCGGATAAGGGCCAAATCCACAAGGCAACCTTGACGCGCAGTACCATGACCGGGCAGTCCACTGAGGGTTAGAAGCCCCCGGCACTGAGGAAATCTCCCAGGAACGCCTGCCCTTGGGGGGACGGTGCGGGTGGAGGGGCTCTGAAGAGTCCCTGGAGGCTGTCTTCAACGCCCACTCCCAACGGGCCAGGGGCGCCCGGGCAAAGATGCCTGAGGCCCAGGCCAGGCAGGTGGAGGAGGGCAGCCCCCTGGGAAGACACGGACACCATGCTGGGCTGTGAGGCCCCGGTGGCACATTCCCCAGGGCGAGGTCAGAACCAAGATAGAGAAAGAGATGGTGTCACCACCAGGCAAGCTGTGGGGCGAGGATCTGGGGCTGAGGACCCCTGTTAGCAGACAGAACCCCCAGCTGGCAGTCTGGGAGACGGGTCATACTACAGATCACTCACTTGGGGGCTTCCTGCTCTGAAGCTCCTTGCGCAGAACCCCCCAGAGGGGAGGTGGGCAGGGGAGGGAGAAGGGTGGGGGGAGGAAACAGGGAGGAAAGAGAAGAAGCAGAGAGGGGTGGGGGAGAGCCCGCATGCAGATGCAGCAGCATAGATTAAACTGTTGCCAGTTGTTAATTTTATACATGAAGTTGTTGATCAGAATGTGATTTAATTGTACAGTATAATCCAGGATTTTGGAATAAATTATGCAGAAAACTCATCTATAATTAAACGAATCAAAAAACCAGAGACAGGTGACAGGACAGGCTCACCTCAGAGGGCACGGGTAGGTGTGGGTGGCTGGACCATGCAGGGGACAGGAGGGGGAGGTGCAGGAAAGACCAAAGCCTCGCAGGGGCCAGCACCCCGGGGCCCCCAACCTTGGATTCTATTCTGCAAGCCTTCTCACCTCTCCTGAGGACACATATTTTGCCACTGAAGCCCCGCTACAGGCTGCCTCTACCAGGCAGTCTGCTTGGATAAACCCCATTCCTCCAGCTGAGGGTGGAACAGCAGGCAAAGTGGGAGGGGTGGGTGGCAGGACAGCACTGGGCTGGGCCAGGTGCCGGGCGTGGGGGACAGGCACGGTGGGGGCCACTTGCCGCCGAGGGCACTGTGAACCACACTGGCAACGGCTTGAGCCCACAGGTCTCCTGCTTCTCTTCTGACAGGTTGGCCAACTATTCTGCCAGCTCCGGGGGAGGCAACGAGTTAAAATAAAGTGCCCTTTAATTACTCTGATTATATTTCAGCTGCCCTGCCACCTCCCACCTCAGCGCCTTCGCAGTCTTCTAAAGAGGAAAGAAAAAGGACGTGGCAGGAGGTAGGTGGGAGGGTGTAGAGGGCTTCCGTGTTAGGCTGACCCTGTCCCACAGCCACTGGAAGCTCAGCGAGCAGCTGTGGCCCCTGCTGAAGCAGAGCCTGGGAGAGGGCCAGGCCCTTCCCGAGGCCGCAGCCCTGCTGCAAACAGCAGGAAGCTCAAAACTGTACCCCGGGACTGTGGCACCTCTAGAGCAGAGAGCCACCTCCCCCAGGGAGTCCTCCCTGACCACATGGATGATGTCCCTCTTTACTCAGATCCATCCCTGGCTCTTCCAAGACTCTGGACCAGGGGTGTCCCCAGAAGCCTTCTTTAATGCCACCTAAAAATGGAGACAAGGCTCATCACTTGTCTACCTCCCAGGACCCAAAGAGGAGGCAGGTGGAAACCAGAGCCCTGTGGGACCCGTGTGCCCAGAGCCATTGCGATGGTGGGCCTGCTCTCCCACAGCCCGTCTGCTCCCTCAGACCTGCAGCTCTCAGGCGTGGGCTGCAGTGTCCCACACTGCCTGAGACCCTGGCAGAGAGAGACCCCTCAGGAAGGGCAGGGCCTCATTCCTGCTTGTCTGCTCTGGAAAGAAGTCTTTTGGGCATCAGTTTCTCTCAGGGTTCAGAGTCCAGGTGGGACCGCATCCCCAACTTGATCACAATGTCCCAAGAACAGATCACTGACGCTGGCAGGTCAGCTGGGATCAGCCAGCACGTGCCTTGCTCTACGCAAACCATGGGAGGGAAACTGAGGCAGGGTGAGAGGGGAGACGCTGGTGCCTCCGATTCATGGTGGGATAAGGCTCTCAGCTAGTCACCCCCCACTTCACAAACAGGTAACCAGGAGCAGGACTCAAAGCGACAGGCTCATTGTCAACAGATTTGTGATTCAGCCAAAGGGGTTCCTAGTGTACTGTCCCCACCGCCACCCGCCATCCCATGCACACAAGGACCCCATGGAGGTGGGCTGGTGTTGGTGAAGCTCAAATTAGTCCAGATCCACTGGCCTCCACCACGTGTGTCTTGAGACCCTGCCCAAATACTGCTCCTTAATGAGGTGATGAACTACGGGCCATCCCTTCCCTTTCTTTTCCAGGGAGAAAGCTCTCCCTTCTAGTTTGCTCTCAGCTGGGAGGCAGGAAGCCAGTGCCCTCCACCCCACCTCCACTAAAGGTGAACAGTCACCCAGCTTTAATTAGCCCAGTGTTTACTCCTGATGGGGCATGGAGCCAACGGGAGATGACCAGGACCAGGGGAGCAGCCTCACCCTGGCTGGGAGAGCCAGGCAGCCCACTTGGCACAGAGAGAGAGAGAGTGTCCATCTTCACCCGCAAAGGGCCTCAGCCTCACTCCTTCAGGCTGCAGAGCCCACATGGGCAGCAGCAGTCGGGGAGGACTGCATGGAAGAGGCAAGCTAGGGATGTGTGGTGGTGACAACCCCTTGGAAGATCCACCTGAGTCTGACTTCTTTTTCTGCCACAGTTAGCTGTGTGACCTTTGTGACATCCATGGCTTCCAGGTGAAAGCAGCCATGGGATTCTCTAGCAGCAGAAGCCTCAAAAGGAGACTGCGCCAGCTTCCTTGCCGGTGCATTCTGTCAGTCACCCCTGTAGCACATGGAAAGGGGCTGGGGAGGGCCCTGAGGGGCAGGGAGCCAGAGGAGGTGTGGAGCCAGAAGGAAAGGCTGGTCATGGGAGAGGTTGGAAGGCTCTGCCCGGTGAGGGAGGGCCCGGGGCTGACTCTCCACCTGCCCCTCCTGGGGGCCAGGCCTTGCTCTGTGGTCCAAGCCCAGCTCTGTGACTTGGCCTCAATAGGTCTCAGTTGCCAAGGTGGCCTGAGGCCGCCACAGGCCATGTGGGGATCCATTTTCCAAGGGGTCTAATTGGGGCCTTCCTGCCTGGGGCCTGCACCTGCAAGCCAGGTGCCACAGCAGTGACAGGCCAGGGCAGTCACCGCACAGCCCCAATTCATGTTCACAGCAGTTGGATCATTCCCCCAGCCCTCAGGTGGGAAAATGGAGGCATAGAGCAACCGAGTGATGTGCCCAAGGCCCGACAGCTAATGCATGCCCACCAGGACAACACACATTTGTCCTCAGGGTGCTATCTTAAGTGCCCAGCTGCTGGGGCAGTCAAGTGGAGAGCTAACGGGCCTCTCAAATGAAAGGTGCCCCAAACTGAGACCCTGGATCCTCACTCTCTCTCCACTCCCCCACCCTCCACTTCCTTCCCCAGGCTCAGAGGATGGTGGCAGTTCCCTCTGTTGAGGCCTGAAGCCTCGGGGAGACCTGGAACCTGCTTCCTGTCACATCCACGTCAAATCCATCAGCAAGCCCTGTTGGCTCCACCTTCATACTGAGCCTGAATCTGCCCACTGCCTACCTGACCCCGGAGTCCCTGGGGCAAGTGGGTGTCAGCTCACTGGCCTTCACACGACACACTGCGAACTCACTGCCACACGGCCTTTGCACATGCTGTTCCCTCTGCCTGGATGCCATTCCTCAGAAGGCCCCTTGCTCACCTTCTTCAGGTCTCTGCACACATATCACCTGTTTTGTGAAGCCTGCCTTGCCCCCATTTCAAGCGGCGCCCACCCTCCTCAGGCAGCAGCTGGCCTCGGCACGCCCTCATGGAGTTCCTGTTTTAGCTAGCACTCCCTTCGGCCTCCTCTCCCTCAGCTGTAAGCCCTGGGGGCTGAGGCTCCTGCCTTCCTGCCTGGGGACAGGCTCTGTGGCACAGCCTGCCCCTCCCAGAGTGAGACGCCCCCAGCGCCCATGCCTGGTGGGGCAGCCAGGGGACTACACAGTGGAAGCTGGTGGAAGGGCAGGAGGCCCTCGCTCTCCCTGGCTCCTCTCCGGATGAATTATTAAAGCTCATTTATGATGGGCCTGCCCAGGCCTGTGGCTTCCGTGCATAATTCATGGCTCTCCCAGAAGGGCCAGGTGCTGGAGCAGCCACTTCTTCCAGGAAGCCAGAGGAAAGTGGGGGAAAGAGTGGCCCACCCCGGGCTGTCCCTGTCTGTCACCTTTAAGAAGTGTTCACGGACTAGCAGAGGCCTCCTAGGAGCCAAGCAAAAGATCCAGGCCAGGGTCATCGGGTATCTGCCAGCTGCTCTGCTCAGCCTCCCCAGGCCGGGGCCACCTGCCCCAGCCACTGACACAGATCTTGGGCATTTGGGGGTCTGCAGCACCTCCTTCTCTGCCTGCACACCCTCCATATAATCAGACAAAATGGGAATTGAGCCCCTGCCCAGGCCCACTTAACAAGCAGGTAAACTGAGGTTCACCGAGGCTGGCTCTCAGGAAGTGGATTATGTTGACACAGGCCCTGGGTGCCCAGCCAGGCAACGGGATGGGGGAGCCATGCCGAAGGTGGGTGTTAGGAGCCGCAGCCATAGGGTAGGAGCACCTGTGAAGGTCACCAGGTGATCCAGGAGGGCCCAGGAGCCCCAGCAGCTGAAGCCTGACTGGAGGGGGCAAGACAGGCCCTCTGCTCTTGCCACCGGCCACCCTGGTCAGATGCTGTCAGACGTTTGTCCCCACCTCCCCTCCTGCACAGCAGAGCTTATCGGTGGCAAAATACACTGCAGGTGTTTTCAACCTTCTGCAAATCCCCTACTAGCTGATTCCTCATTCATTCATTCATTCATTCATTCATGTGGTTGTGAGCCCGGCTCCAGGCTGAGCACAAAGGGGCACAGCGGCGAGCAGTGATGCCGGCCTTCCCTCGGGAGCTTAGAATGCAGGCAAAGCAGACACCTGATCTGCCACTCAGGGCGCTGTGCAGGAGGGCACACGTAGCAGGGTGGGACGCGTGACAAGGGGCCTGGCCCAGGTGACGGTGGCACTGCGGAGCTGGAGGGCGCAGCACCTGCAAGGCCCAGCAGGGAGCTCTGCCCGGGGCCGGAGAACAGTGGGGAGCAACCACGGACACCAGCTCGGGCTGCCTCCTGCGCAGAGAACTGCCGCTGGCTGGCTGGCTGGCGGAGGGCGGTGGGGGTGGGAGTGGGGTGCAGAGGGCAGGAGCAGGCAGGCGTAGCAACCAAGGGCTCCGAGAGCAGTAGGAGCCCGGGAGGTGCCCAGAAAGTATTGGCTGAATGGCGGATGCGCACAACAGAGGAAATGTCCCGGGTTAGAGTACGAAAACGAGGCACGGAATGGCTCACACAAGGCCACCTATGGGATTCTCCTTATGACCCCCGGGCTCCTCCCCTCCTCAGTCACTGTCCCCTGGACCAGGCTTTCTTGCAGGCAGCAGGGGACACAGAAAGGCCACAGGGCCCACGGCCTGAGTCCCACCACATGGCTCCACGCACTCCCTGCCCTTTTCCTCTTTCGAGTAGTGGCCTCCATGCGCCACCTGTCTGGACGTCCCCTGGGAAACGCATTTCCCTGGCGCTGGCTCCAGAACCATGTAAATCACCCAGCTTAACGGCCTCTTGGATTGTCCCCGCGACCCCTCCCCTGCCACTCTGTGCCCGGAACTTGGGGATGCGGGGTCTCGGGCTGGTGAGGCCCCAGGAATGAGCTGCGGGCAGCGGCCCAGGAGGCGGCAGCCCTGGGGAGCATGTCAGCAGGAGAGGGACAGGAGGTGCCGGAGCCAGGGCTGGGCCACCCCACCTCCGACCCTTGTCCTTGGCCCCATCCGTGGTGCTCCCTCATGGACGGTGGCTGCGAGCGCTTCCTCTCCCCAGAGCCTCCACAGCCCTGACGGGGTGCCCAGGACCCGGGAATGGTGGGGACTGAGGAGGCCTGTTAGAAATCGGCCTGGAGAGTGAGCCCCGCTCCCCTTTGTGCTTCCCTGGCAGTCCCCTCAGACTTGGAGCTCCCTGGCAGGCCGGCCCACCTAAGTGCGGGGGGGGGGGGGGGGGGGGGGCGGGGGGGGGGGGGGGGGGGGGGGGGGGGGGGTGGCGGTCAGCGGTAAGAGGTGGTCAGGTGGCAGGTCCCGCTGAACCGTGGGCAGGCCGAGGAGTGGTGAGCAGGTGGCTGGAGCAGGTCCAACGCAGAGGGGCAGCGGCGCAGTAGCGGGCGGCCAGCCAAGGCAGCCTGGTGCTCTCTCTGGGACGGGCCGCAGACTCTGGCCACAAGCACAGGCACCTGGCAACAGCTGGTCTCTCATAAGCACCGTGGCCAGGAGACGCCCAGAACCAGCAGGCTTTCCGGGGAGCCCCAGCTCCCTTTGCTAAGCAAGGGGGTCCCCTACAACCATGGTTCTCTACTTGGCTTACCTGGGAGGCTCTAGAAAAAATGCGAATGCCCAGGCCCCGACTTCACCCAATTCCCACAGCCCCGTGGGTGCCTGGACCCCACCTGGGCTGGGGCAGCTCTTTACAAGAGAACCACAGGAAGACGGGGGACAGCCTGTACCCTGTGGCACCTGCCAAGCCAAGCCCAGATGGGGCTCTGTCCCAGACCCTGGAAGCTGCTCCGGCTTCCAAGACACACAGCTTGGCCCGTAGACACACGCGAAGGCTCTTGGCTCCGCAAACACCTGTTGTGTGCCTGCCTGGAGGCTCCAGCCCAGTGACAGGTCCCCAGGGCCCCGCCCCTCACAGGGGGAAGGGGGAGTGGCAGGGTCTATTGCAGAACAAAGTGCATGGGGCAGGGACAGGGGCAGGGGGACCTTCAGACAGCCAAGGGAGGCCGGGGAGGCTTCAGGGAACAGTGACTCCCAGTTGAGCACAAAGGGGAAGGCAGAGGTGAGCTGGACCCAGGCAAGTCCTGCCCAGGGCTGTCAGGGCCCTTGCGGCACCACCCTCCTCCCCAGCTTAGAGCTGGGGAGTAGGGGCTGGCGACACCCCAGTGGAAGGAGCTGGCTGCTGCCCGAAAGGGCATCCAGTCTCAAGGGCAGAGATCCCCAACTGTGCCCGCCCCCGCCCACCAGGAGCAGCCCCCTGGGCCACCATCTCCGTAGCACCAGCTTACAGGGGAGAACACGGTGACAGCAGCACAGATGCCGTGGCAGAGGAGCATCAGCTGCAGAAGAGCCTGTACTCTGCAGGTCCTAGACTTGAGGGGGACACAAAGGCCATGAAGAGGGCAGGTAGGGTGTCCCAGACTCCCAGTGAGCTGGACACGGGCCAGGGCCAGGGTTGGGTAGGAGGGGGGCCAGACCCTGTCACGGAGCCCCTAAGGATCTAGGGGCCGCGATATCCAAGGTCTGGCCTCAAGACTTGAACTTGCTGCCTGAGCACTGCCTTCGGTAGATCCAGGCACAGCCAGGGAGCGGGGCGGGGGGTGAGGGATGGAGAGCTGGGGGGCTGGGGAGAGCGCTAGACTGCTCCCTGCGCCATGCGCGTGTAGCAGTGGTGGCACCACCAGCTGCCAGGGGCTCCTGCTGGGTGACCCGGTGACCAGGTGACGGGGAGACTGGGAAAAGGCCGTGGAAGGAGGCCCAGGTCAGAGGAAGCCTGTTCTGGCTTGGAGGACCCTCGGCTGTGCCAGTAACAGCCAGTCCAGCAAAGCCCTCTCCCTTCGGTGACAGGTGAGAGCAGTGGCCAGAGGGACATCCTGACCCAAAAGCAGGACAGAGCCCAGGGCTGCTCCCAGGCCCTGAGCCCTTGTCTGGCCGGTTCCCTGAGCCGCTGGGGCAGGGATAGAGGGACACATGAAAGACCAGGGCCAGGCCTCACTGGAGCACAGATCTTGTCACATTCACCAGGAAAGCCAACCAACGACACCAGCCCTCTCTGCAGTGAGAAGGCAGAAGTCACCCCACTTTGCAGTTGCCTGGGACCAAGATGAGAATGAAGCCCGGCCAGCAGCACCCAAACTCAGGCCCCGCCTTGGCCATGCCCAGTCACCCCTCCGCTGTGGCCTGAGGTCAAGTCAGCTGTCTTGCTCCGAAGCAGCAGGACAGGCTCCTCTGTCTGCCTCCTCTGTCACCCATGCCCTCCAGGGCGCCCAGGGGTGCTGCAGGTCTGAGAAAGCCAGCAACTCCCCTGAACCCACACTCTGGGGACCTCCTGCCTGCTGAAAGGCAGCCCTTCCTAAGGGACAGGTGTGATGGAAGCGCATGGAAGGGTGGGCCCCGAGGTCCCGTGGTCAGGAGGCTCCGACCCCAGAGCTCACCCACCTCCACCGCTCACCTCCTGCATGATTTCAGCCTCACTCGGCCTTGCTGTCTCATTTTTTCACATCTGTGAAACAGGAATATAAACGTACCCATCTCATTGGATAGCGTACGTGAAACACGCCACCCAGGGTCCAGCTCACTGATTCACGATGTGGTTAAAATACTTCCGGTGCAGTTTTCCTCCAGCAGAGACACCCTCTGTTCCCTTTCCCCCCCACCTTCTGCCTCACCCCCAACCCCACGTTCAGGTCTCTTGGCTGCAACAGACGCTGGTTCCCCAGTGTCCACCACTCAAGTCTGCAAGAATCTCTCCCACCTTCAGCCCCAAGGTGACCCCATCCTTAGCTCAAGGGTAAAATTCCAATTAGCCTGAGCCAATCACAGTGCACCTTCAGTGACTGGTTTAGAGTGGACATGTGACCCAGGGCTCGCCACCGAGGGTGAGGGAGAGTGGGCTAGAGGCTTCCGAGTGAGGTTCCACTTCAGAGAAACCCAGAAGAAACAGCTCCTCCTTTACTGCCAATGTCTGGTGCATACAATGCCCGGAGCAGTGGCAGCCATTTCGTCCCCGAGAGGGAAGTCCGCCACTCCTCAGACTCAACTCGCGAGGGGCAACAGTCAGCTCAGTGCCTCCTCCTGGAAAGCCCCGTCGTGCTGGGCAGAGGCGGGGAGGCAAGGAGCCAGGGGAGGGCCTCTGTCGGAAAGGCTCCTTGCCTCAGTGCTCGGGCTGTTCAGGCTACCTGGGACAGGGACTTGGTGAGCAAGGGCCAGAAGGTGCAGGGGCCAGAGCTCCCACTAGGACCCGCCAGTGGCCGGCCTGGCTGGGACGAGGGTGTTTACAGGGCTGGTGGCCAGGGACTGCGGCGGCCTGAGCAGGGCCTCACATGCCAGGCTGAGAAGTGGGGCTCTGCCCACAGCAGGCCTCTGGGGTGCAAGGTCACAGCTCACCCCCCTTGGGAGACGCTGCAGCCTGGCTACCAGGGGTCTTCCAGGTCCCCCCTACCCCCGCTGGCCTTAGTTTGTGAGAGGTGACACCTGTCTGGGAGGGCCCTCAGCACCAGGGCCTGCTGGCTCCTTTCTCTTTCTGATACATGACGTGGGGGGCAGGGCCAGGGTAGGTCGTTTGTTGTTTGTTTGTTGGAGCCGTGGTGGCAGCACCAGGCCTGACCTTTAAGGCTTCAAACGCGGCATTTCAGGCGGCGCCAGCGGGAAGTTATTCCGGCCGAAATGCCACGTCAGGCTGGAACGGCGCAGCGGAGCAGGGGTCTCTACCTGCTTCAGGGGCACGCGGCCAGCACGCCCACCGGTGGGCCACGCAGCTGTCCTTCCCGCGACGCTAGCCCAAAAGGCCCCCTGACTCTGACACGCTGAACCGCACAGGGGCAGGACGCAGCCCGCCCAGGCTCCCGGCTCTGCGGGGTTTGCAAGGAGGCCTGGAGCCAGGGTGTCTTCCTCTGTGAGAACCGGTTGCGCGTCATAGTGCAGGGCCTGCCAAGAGGGGTCACGGCTCCAGCAGCCTGTGATGAGCTCGGGGGGCTGGGCCCAGCCCGCCCGGTGTGTGCAGCCAGCAGAAATGGGTCTGAAGGCTCCTTTCCACCACCACAGACCTGTTTCCCTGTCTGCACAACGGTGGTGCTATCTGGGCCCCCAGGGGGTTTCATGGCTGGGATACGTCCTTCCCAAGTCACAGAACCATGCAAGGCCCATAGCGCCCAAGGAGATGGTCCCACCCAGGCCCCCTTCCCCCACAGGAGCTCTCCCTGGCCCTACAAGCTCCCAAGCCTTTCTCAGCCACTTCTGCTCTTTGCAGAAGCCCCGTCACAAAATGTCGAGGACTCCGGGCCGTCCCAGCACTGCTAACCCACGGCCCTGAGAATGCCAGGGGGGCGCACCCATCCGCTCAGGGCCCACACAGCAGCGCCAAGGACAGCAGCACCCAGCTCAGGGCACCCAGGCAGCCTTGTTTATGAAGACCCACTGGAGGGAAATTCACCCTTGAAAGGAAGTCCCTTCGCTGACAACCCCCAAATAAAAGGGTACCTGGGGATCGACAAGGCAAAGTTTTGTGCCCCAAGTTGCCTGCAGCTACCGCACAAATGTCTGCCGGAGAACCCCACACTGAAAGCAGATGCTCCATGGGATGTGGGGAACAAGTGCCCACCGAGAGAGGGGCAACCCCAAGCCAAGGTCCTCCCGGAGCCCGGAGCCCGACCCCCACCCTCAGGTTCCGCACAAGGCGAGGGTGGTCTGCAAGGACGCCTGGCTTCACAAAGACCGCCCAAGCTTGAGTCCCAGGGCCCCGGGGCATCTGAATGCCACTCCACGGCCAAACTGAATGATGAGGGCGCAGCCTCCACGCGCTTCCTTTGCAAACTCATTCAGCTGGTTGGGAGAGGATCAAACCTCCCGGCTCAGCCCTTGACTCGGGCTGTTTCCGACATAAAAGTTAGCGAAGCACTGGTCCTAACAACCAGCGGCTTTCCTTCTCCCTGCCAGCATCTGCCCGGCCAAGCCCTGGAGCAAAGCGGGGCGCTGGGAGCATGCTCTGGGTGCAGAGACAAACTGCGCACACCCACGTACAGATGTGCACACGTGCACAAGCTCCCTCCAAATCACAGGCACACAGTGCACACATCTACACCTGTGTGTACACGGAGCATGCGTGTACCCACATGCATGCACACAGACAACATGCCAGCACGCACACACACTGGCACACGCTTTCATACACATACACATGGGCACACAAGCATACCGTCACATAGAAATGGACACTGGCATAAATGTGCACATACATGAACATACCCAACACACATGAAGGAAAAAAACTCAAGAGCAGACACACATGGACACTTCCACATACAGACTTACATGTACACACAGGACCAGGCAAGGGCCAAGCATAGGAGGAAAGTCTCACAAACCACAATGGAGTCTCGGGCGCTTGAAGGGCCCGGCTGTGTGGTGGGTACTGTGGGCGATGGGACAGACAGGTGGACGGCACTCGAAGTGAGACCCCTCCTGGATCCAATCAGGCCCAGGTGCCCTCCACACGCAGGCTCTGGGGGCAGGCCCGTCCCTCCAATGGTGCTGTTGTTTTAATGAAGGGGTCCCAAGGCCCAGAGAGGCTGAGGAAGTTCTCAAGGTCACACAGCTGGCGAGAGGTGAGCCCAGCCCCAGGCACAGCGATTTGGCCAGGGGACAGGAGGGCACCAGGTAGGAGTGAGGAATCCAGGGCATGCTCAGGGCAGGGAAGAGAGGCAGAGGGGTGGCCTCTTCCCCTTCCCCGGACCCTTTCTCCTTCATGTAAGGAGCCATTTCCAAGGTGGGGGGAGGTGGTTAATAATGAGCAGGGAAGACTTCCTGGGCCCCTCCCTCTCTGCTAAATAATTAGGCTGATCAGAGCTCCAAGTGGGTCAGTCCAGGCAGTGGCTTCCACACACCCCAAGGGCAGCCAGGGGCCAGCACGGAAGGTGCAGGCTCCCTGCTCACACCAGGGGAGACGAGGCCCCTCTGAGCTGGGCAGCAGGTCTCACCCCACAGCTACAGCAGTGTGCAGAGGAGTGGGAAGACCCCAGGCCTGTCTTCTTCAGGCCCGGGAACATCGGAGTCACTGGGCCCTAGAGAAGAGGACGCTGAGGTCCAGGGGCAGCAGGGGCCTTGCCCAAGGTCACTGCCATGCTAGCTAGCCAGATGAGCGGCTGGACTGAGACTGCCTTTGACAGAACCTCCCAAGACCAAGTCAACCCATGGTGGAAACCTTCAGGTCCCCCATGCAAAGATTCCCCGACCCCTTCCACCTAATCACAACTAGACCAGATTCCCTGTGAGGCCCCATCCCAGACCAGCCCCTGAAGGAGGGGGCCTGGGTGAGGTAGCGGGGGGGCCCCGTGGGGTAGGAGGGGACCAGGTAGTCCATGAGCAGGACCAGGGCCCGAGGCATTAAACCAATAGCCCTGCGGTGGCAGGGTAGGGTGCCAGGCTCAGACTTTGTGGGCTTCAATGGCAGCATCCTTGGTAGCTTTAAGAGACCCCTGTGGGGGCCCTGAAAGTCCCTGAGAGGGATCTCCATTTGCACCTGTACAAGTTGCTCAGGGCAAAAGAGGAAGGAAAAGGGAAAAAGGCAAAAACCGCACCTACTCCGTCTGGGGAAGGAGTATTGATTCCGTAGCTTCTTGTTTAGGCAGGAGGCACCAGAAAGAAAAAAACTCAACCTGACATGAAGAGATGCTCAGGTGGCTAGAGGTACCTGACCAGCAGGGGGGAGCCCCCACCTTGCCTTTAGGGGTGCCCTAGGCCCTGGGGCTCCCTCCCAGGCCTGAGCCCATCACTTAAAGGCACAGGCCACCAGTGCTAGGGGCAGATCTCAGATCTGGAGAGGCCTTCGGGGACAGCAGCAGGGAGGTGGGAGGTGGTACTAGAAAGGGAAGAAGAAAGAGACCACCCCCATCTCCCCGCCAACAACAAGACCCTGCTAGACAGGACCCGTGACAAATGCCTGCCTGCTTTGATGCCCAGAACTCGAGCTGCCCAAGAGTCTAGAAGGACTGAGTCCTCTGAAGTCCACTCGGCCTGATGAAAATGCTGAGGGACTCGAGGGTCCAACCTCAGGTTTCCATGAACAACCCCCACCCCTACCCTATGACCTTTCTCTCCAGCATCAGAGACCCTGCTGCCTGCCCCTCCATGCCAGGCAGGCCAGGCCCATGACGCAAGGCCTCGGAGAAGGAGAAACCTGGGCTCCATAGTTGCCTGTGT
The DNA here is from genome assembly GCA_004026585.1 of Noctilio leporinus. Lineage (NCBI taxonomy): Eukaryota > Metazoa > Chordata > Mammalia > Chiroptera > Noctilionidae > Noctilio > Noctilio leporinus. Next base: position 483,157 of record PVIW01000028.1, read on the forward strand.
ACGAAGGAGGGGATGGAGGTGGCTGGGAGGACCAGGGTTGCAGGGCCGCCGTGGGCTGAGGAAGCCCTCAGAGGACAGCGACAGAACAGGCAGGGCCACAGCTGGGAGGCCTGGTGTGCCCCACACATCTTAGACCTCTTCATTTTCTTCCAAGGACTCAGGTTGGAGTCTCCGCTACCAACTTCCTGGGCCTGCAGCACAGATGCACCCAGCCCCCTGGCAGGGCAGCTAAGTGACAGAGCTGTCCCTACCCAGTGCCGCGCCCATAGTTGTGAGGCTTTGGGCAGGTCCCTTCGTCTTTCAGAGTCTCCAGCTCCCCACTTGGGGGTGAGCATGACCACGAGTCTGAGGTCAGGGGGTGACGTGGGAAAGGGGCCTGGCTTGGACAGAGGAGAGGCCACTATCAGCCTGGTGACCTCCCCACCACAGTCACGCTGGGCTTCAGAGAGTGAGGGGAGTAGCCCATGTCTGTCCTCAAGAAGTGGACGCCCCATGGGGTTGAGTACAGCCTGAACTAGTGGCATAACCCGAAGGCAGCCAGAGGACTGTAAGGGTGGAGGCTGTGGCATCAGGGCCGGATGCTAAGGCGACAGAAACTGCCATGGTGCTCACGCCTAGACCCCGCCCTGCCCTCTTGTTAATTCTCACCAACAGCGTCTTAAGCAGACTCTATGATCTCAGTTGGGGAAACTGAGGTAAGGTCATCTCCGTGGAGAGGGTCAGCTCCGAAGCCCGAAGCATGAGCCCACAGGACCTACACCTGACACTCCCAGCATCCACCCATCACGTCTGGGCAGCCAAGAGCTGGCGGCACCCACCTGCGTACACAGAGGGAGAAGGGAGCTCGGGTCCCAGAAGTGTTCATTCCACTCGTGGCTCAGTCCCTCCTTGGGGACACCAGTGGGACTGAGAATCCAGAGTGAGACTCACCGCAGACCAGGAGGGGACTCACCTTAAAACAGGCTCCCTTCCTTCTCGGGTGTCAGCCTGACACCTCTGGCCAGGAGGCTACCCATAAAGGGGCGGCATTGTGGGGACAGCAGCCACCGGCCCCAGCAGGGATGTGAGCACCTGGCAGCTCTGAGTGTCAGCGGCGGCAGCAGGCCACCGAGCCTCACCCCCTCCTCCCTCCTGCCAAAGCTGAGGCAGGTTGTTGGGGAGACAGGAACCCAGATGTGTGATGCTGCCTTCCCCTAATGGGGAGAGTCGCAGGGAGGTGAGGACGCGACTCAGAGTCCCAGACAGACACACGTCACCCACCATTAACCGTAGCGAGACTGACGCATGCCCGGTGGAGGGACTCAGGAAAAGGAGCACATACTCCAGCTGTCATCAATCTGCTAGGGCATCCAGACCCCTCAGGCCTCTCTCTGCTCCCCATCCCTCACCATGCATACCCACAGGAAGGGAGGTGCTGGCCGGCACCGTCACTGGGAGAGCCAGCGGGACACCCCAAGGAGCCGGGGCCAGAGAAACCCAGGGGTTCGGCAGAACGGGGGACAGAGGTCCAACAGAGGTGACAAAATAGGTGGGCAGGACAGGGTGGGCACAAGGGGATGAAAGGGATGGGCAAAAACATGCAGGAGTGGGGGAGAAAAGATGAGAGACTCGAAGGAAGGAGCAGGGAGGGACGCGAGGCGACAGGACTCCGGGAGGAACACACAGGAGGCAAAGCAATGAGGCCCACCCCTCAGCCAGCGCTCACACCACCTGCCCCCTCGCCGGGAGAGCATAACGGGCAACAGGAAGGAGCAGGTGACGGCGTCTGTGTTCCGCCTCCACCTCTGCCAGCCCACCCCCGGCCACCCGAGCGCCCCTGCACACGCGCACTTGCGGACCTGTGGCCATCTCCTCGGTGAAACACGGAGGCAGGTCCGGGCGGGGCGACACAGCCCCTCACCGCCAAAGCCCTGCCCGCCTCCAGCCCTGAACCCTCTGTCCTCTCTCCTCTGTCCTCTCTCGCTCTCAGCGGCCGCCTTGGTCCGCCTCGCCTGGTGGGCACACAGCCACGCTGTCAAAAGCCGTGACAGAAACAACTGCCGCCAGACCCTCGGCCACAATTGCGTAAAGCCCAGTGGCTTGAGAGGGCCCTGCTGTGCTGCCAGGCACTAACGAGGATGTGACTTTCCCATCCCTGCCCCCGTCCATCGAGAGGTCCTCACCCCAATGCCAGGAGGCTGAGGGTCCCACTCGGCTCGGAAAGCCACCTGGGTTAAGTCTCACTCTAGCCTGGGCACGCCAACCCTGGAGGGCTCAGGAAGGCCACCTCACCACCCCCAGCAGCCTCAGCCTTTATGTCAGTTCCACAAAAGCCCCGGCTCCTGCCGCCACGGTGGCCACGAGGGGTGGTGGGCAGACGGGGAGACAGACCTCCCTCAATCCCCTCCCCTTCCTCCCTCCAAGGATCCGTGGGCATCACAGCTGCAGGACCAGGGCAGCTGAAGGGCGCTGGCTGTCACGGTAAACCCTGTGTGTCGTCACACCATTAGTCACCTCCCCCTGGACCCTCAAAGCTGCACAGCTCCCACTCCACCCACTCCCTCATTCTCTAGTCACGGTTTCCGAGACGTGCCCCGAACCTTGAAATTAGCTCCAACTCTATCTACAGGACAAGAGCGTCCAGTTGGAAGTCACACCCACTGCTGTCACACCGGCCTCACCATCTTCTTGCTGGGGACAGGGGGACAGGTGTCCACTCTGGTCAGGGTCTCACACTGTCCTTCCCAGGGAGACCCGCGCAGGCCCACTGCAGGTCAGAAGGAGGAGCAAGGTGGGAAGAGGAAAGAGACCTCGATGCAAACCTTCTCTAGGAGCTACAGAACCCATCGCGAGTGAAAAATAACCAGCTTGGCTTTGAGGGAAAAAGAACAACAGGAAAATCATTCTTTTGCTCTTTTTACCCATCGTGGCTTAGCCCATTTTCATCACAGCAAATGAAATACAAAAAGGCACCCACGAGCCCCAAACTTCCATACGATTCTCTTCTCCCGGCCCCCCTCCCATCACACGAACAATCCAGACGTCTGACAGAGGACACGTCCGTGCTGCACCTGTAATTTGCCAACTGATCACCCGCCTAAGCGCAGCCAGGCTGTGCAAGGAGAGAGATGACAAGACGAAGAGGGACTCGGCGTCTTTCCCGAGTTTGTCCCTCATCTAGCAGGTTTTCAGGCAGAACCAGGAGCCCCTGTCCTTGGGTGGGACTGGTCTAATGACGCACAGCCAGCTTCTCCCTGTCTCCTAGGTCAGACCCTTCCCCTTGGCCACTAACAGCCCAGCTACTCATTTCCCAAATCCTCAGCCTGGCCACTGGTGAAGGAGACCAGGGACAGGTGGCTCTCCTGGGAGCAGAGAGACAGATGACAGATAGCAAGGTGGTCGCTGTGACCCGAGCCCAACAGGGGCAAAGGCTGTCTGGGCACTGACACAGGCAAGGGGCACGGTACCTACAGAAACAGCTGCTGTCCTCGGGCCACACGCACTGAATGCCCACTCGCAGTCCCAGACACAGCTGGCCGAGCTCACCCTGAGGAAGCCGAGTTTGTCGGCTCTTGGGGAGGGCGAGGGAGAGGCTCTGAGGGACCCCGGAAACTGGCAGAAGCTGGTAGGCCCAAGCTGCTATCGCCCTGCTTGGTGGCCGCAGCAGGGGTAGCGGGGTCCTCCCTGCTGCTCACCTTCTGCCCCCGCCCCAGCGCGTTGGCCTCCCTATCAGCTCACCAGGACACCCTCTCCGGGTGCAGTGGGGCGGCCAAGAACAGGGCACACTGAGCTCTCGGTGGCACTGGCCACAACCAGGTGCTTGGCATCCTCTGTTTCTGGCCCTCCCCCTCAAAGAAAAAGGAGACAGGTGCGGGGGTGCCCTCTCACCTCTGGCTCAAAAGCGCCAGGTTCCCACCCTGGAGAAAACGTGGGGCAGAGGTGCGGCTCCAGCTCCGCCAGGCAGGGGTCGCGGGCTGCCCCTCACCCAAGCCCGGGCTCTCCTTCCCCAGGACGGCGGCAAGGGAACCGGCTGACAAGCTCCCCCCGCTCCCCGCCTCCTTCCCCAGGCTTGGAAATCTTGCTCCGCTCCGCTGGGCTGGGTGGGGGGAGACGTGGCACCGCGGGGAAGTTTCGCGACGCAGCCAGGAGCGCGGGGACCGACGCTGCCTGCCCTCTGGGCTTGAGGCCGCCACCCCCGGGCACGAAGGGACCCAGCACTCCCACCCCGGTGCGGGGCGCGGGGAGGGACCGACACAGGCCAGGGGGCGGAGGGGGCGCGAGGCTCAGCCGGGGTCCGGCCCGGGCCGAGGCCACTTACGTGTGCTGCTGGGGGAAGCTGTAGGCTGAGGCGCCGGGGGCGGAGAGCAGCGGCAGCAGCAGCAGCAGCGGCGGCAGGAGCAGCAGGAGCGGCCGCGGGGGCCGGGACGCGCCGGGGCCGGGCCGGGGGCCGCGGCGGGGCCAGGGCAGCGCGGTCCGCGCGGGGCCGGGCCGGGACGCGCCGCAGGTCCGAGCCGGCACCGCCATGTTTCCATTCAAGATGCGGCGCCGCGGGGAGGGGGGAGGCGGCGGCGGGCTGGGGGGCGCGGGCGGCAGTTCGGCCTCCGGTCCTCCGCTTTCTCGCGCGGGGCCTCGGGGCTGCACGGGCCGCAGCGCCTCTGCGGGCTGCGGGCTGCGCGCCGCGACCCTCCGACGCGCTGGCTCCTGGCGCTCTGAGCGCTCAGCCCGTGACCTGCGCTCAAATAGCGGCCGCCGCCAACCTGCCGGCACCGCCCTCCCCGCTCCCACCCCTCCCTCCTCGGCCGGCCCGCCCCCGCGCGCCCCCGCCGCCGCGGCCACGCGCCCGCCCGAGCCTACGCGGCCCCGGCTCGCGCAGCCCGGAGCCTGCCCTGCTGGCCCGCGCGGCCGAGCGGAGCCCCCGCCGCGGCCCGAGCGCCCACTGTGCGCCCGGCCTGCGTGCCCGGGACCCGGGGCTCCTCCGCCGCCCCCACGGGAAGAGGTCCGGGCCCCGCGGCCAGGGCCGGCCCAGACGTGACCCTGCTGGGGGCTCGACCTTCAACAAGCTTCAGGCCTCTGAGTCACAGGTTTAGTGGTGAAATGGCTGGCTTCAGCAGGGACCGGGGAAGAGGGCAGGAGCCGAACCCAACCCCCGGTGGGCTGCCGCTCTCCTGGAGTCCTCTAGAGCACATTGGGTCCCCAGCTCTGGACAGAAAGAAGGGGCCCGAGGTCCCTGAGGGAGAACCTGGGTCGCGATGCCGTTGTGAGGCAGGAGGCGGCTCTGCAGACGCTCATTTCAATTCTCTGGGCTAAGCAGGCACTGTGTGCAGACAACCCCCAAGGCGTGCTCAGCCTCTATTTAGACCCCTCCAGCGCGGGCTGGGAAACTCACCCCTGCACAGAACAGCCATTTCTGGCTCTTCCCGGCTGCAGGGAGAAGGCTGGGGGACTCGGGCCCTCAGCCTCCTCCCTTGTGGATGCTGGGCGCTGCCCACCCCCATTTCCCAGAGCTGCTTGGGAAACCGAGGCACTCATCGTTTGGGGAAAAGAGCATCTGGAGGTTCCCCGGAAGGTCCCCGGAGGGTCCCCTAGTGCAGATAGGGTGGGAGAATGCTCCCTGCCAGCTTCCCATGGGACAGGACCCTCTAGCAGTAACGTGAGGACTGAGGGACAGTCACCACCTGGGCAAGAGCCCCCACCCCATGATATCTGAGTGGGTCACCCATCAGCCACGCACGAGTAGCTAGAAAAGGACTTGCAGTTGGAAGAGTGGTGGCACCTGGCTGAGGAGGGCAGAAGTGAGGGCTGGAACCAGGCCTCAGGACAACATACACTTGCTCCCCTTTTCCTGGCTGTGTTGTTCCCTCAAGCCAGGGCTTGGCCAGGGAATGGCCTTGCATCTCCCTCCTAAATGGGTCTTCAGGGGCCAGACTGGGTTTATCAACAAACCCCAAAATAGGAGGCCCCCCAAAAAAACATGATCAGAGGAAGGCAGTGCCCTGGGCCCCCAAACCCTGACAGGCTTGGTGTCTGGTGCACTGGGGGTGCCTACTGGACTCTGGGGGGCCAAGCCGGGCTGGCTCTCTATGAGGGACAAGCAGGGCCTCACTGAGCCAGGTGCCTGACTGTGCCAGACGTTCCCACCCCACCTCTGGGCAGGGCAGTCCCTCAGGCTGGGCAGGGTGGGTGGGGATCCACATAGAAGAGTCAACAAATCTAGGCCAACCAGCCCCTTCCCAGCTCCTCCAGCGGAATCCAGTTTCTCGCATCCCCGTCTCCCCATTGCCCAGGGCAGGGCTGGCCTGTGGCATCCTCCCCCATCTGTGTGCTGGACAAATGGCCAGGCTCGTGGCCCCAGGGAACCAGCACAAAGGGTGTCACCCTTCCTGGGTGCCATCTGGGGCTAGGTGAGCACCTTTCCAAGGTGAACCAGGCAGTGGCAGAATGACGAACGTCAGGACAGCTCCCAGGCCCTTTGACACCAGCATGGCAGCACTGTTCCCAAAGAGTGCCCAGGCCACCAGGCGCCTCTAGCCAGGCTGGGTGCGTCGAGCAGGCGTTGGTAGTTGGGCATTTCAGTTCCAGCCTCCGCAGATGTGCACCTAATTGAGCCGCTGGCACCGAGGGAAAGGCGGGAGATTTTGGTTGACAGGCCGTTAAAGGAAGACAAATAAGAAGGGGAGGCAATTAAGAGTAAGCAGTAGTAAGAGTTTACACATCACAACCTCCAAGGCTCCCAGAGCCTGTCTCCTGGTGGCTGGCTCCAGCCACAGGCTAGGTCACGGTGTGGACAAGGGGCAAATCAGGGAATCAGGGGTTCCACAGCGGCACAGTGACGCACTTGGCAGCAAAAGACTGAGTTACCCACTGGCCACAGGTGCCCGTGCTGGGAGGGGCGCGGTGGCAGGGGCAGGTGGCAGGCCCACAGAGAGGGGCCTGTCCATGGCAGGGGGCTGGCAGGTGCTAGTGCTGCATGTGGGCTGAGGGGAGGTCAGCTCAGCCAACCAGAAGAAGCTGAGAGGTCTTTGTGGAAAACCTACTATGTGCCACTAAAGTCGTGGGCTTGGTTATACCATATGCAGAAAAGGAGGAGGCCCATCTGTCCAGGACATCTGGGGCAGCAAGATCCACATTCCAGCCTGAGCACCTCAAGCCTCCCTCCCTTAGCTGCTAGGGTTCCTCCCACCTGGAATGCCTCCCCCAAGCTGTACCACTTGAACCCAGGATACTTAGGGACCCATAAATACCACTTATTCCAAGAAGCTTTTCTGGATGCCCATTCAACTAGACAGGTCTCCCCATTCCCGTGCCCACTTCCTGTCTCCTCCCCTTTCTTCCCCACATGCAGCAGCCTTTCTGCCATGGACTCAGGAAAACACTTGCACTCTGGACTTCGGCAAGCTGGGACCTGAGTCTCCTTATCCCTTTCACCCCCTTGGGGCCTCACACAGAGCCTGACTCTTGGGAGGACAGGAAGACACAAGAAGTGTTGACATAAGAGATTTTGGGTGTCATCTCTGGGAGCCCGAGGGCATGCCTGGGGAGAGTGGTCTGGTCCAGACAGAAGTGAAAGGTTGGGCCTCAGATATCTCTAGTTGTCTAAGTGAGCCACTTGGCCTCTCTGAGCCTCAGTTTCTTTGTCCACATAATGGGGAGCATGGTGCTCACCTGGCAGGGGGTGATCGGAAGACCCAGAGCACATAATACTTCGAAGGCAGGACTTGGCACACAGCTGGGGCTTCATGAAGCTCAGGTATTCTCAGGAAGGGCAGTCCACGCAGGCAGGCAGGGAGGGCTTCCTGGAAAAGGAGTAGGGATTCCAGTCTGACTTCGCAAGATGAGCAAGATGGGGTGGGCATACCAGGGAGGGAAGAAAGGGAGTCTCCCTGGGGCTGCACATAACCTGAGCCGGGACCTGCCCTCCCAAGTCCCGTGGATCCAGCTCTGCCTCCACTTGGGTTAGCAGAGCTGGTCCTGGCTTTGAAAAGTGTCCTTCTGTAGCAGGAGGCTCTCGCCACCTCATCTGGCCCCCTCTGACAGGCCTGTTCTCTGCCTCCCTTGGTCTGGACTCAGTGGCCCCCAAAGGGCCCCCAGCAAGACACGGTCCACAAATGGGCTGACTGCCAGTGCTTGCGTCTGTCAGCGGCAACTTCGGCTTGCCACTAGCTCCTTGGGGATACCCAAGGGGTGCAACTCCCCGGGCTGAGCATGGCACAGATGCAGCGTGGCCACCAGTGGCAATCAGACAGGGACCCCACCTCCGAATGTGTCAAGAATCGTTCAGGGGCCCTCTTCATCGTGCTCAATTCAGTCGTTGGAGTGCCATTTATTGTAATAAGTGGAGGGGCTGGGGTTCAGCCCCCTCAGGAGTGTAAGCCGTCACCACCTGCATGTGGGAGTGAGGGCCACATCCCACGCTGTGGACCATTGGAGCCTGCAGGATCCCCCATGCTAGACAGAAAGGGGAACTGAGGCCCAGAGAGGGGAGGAGACTTGACCGAGGCCACCCAGGGGTCAGCGCAGATCAGTGCACCGGAGCTTTGAGTCTGGAGCCCTGGGTTGTTACCTCTGCCTGTCTCCCCACAACCAGGAATGAGGCCAGTCAGAACCCCCAGACTCCAGGCCCTGGTGCCCCCATCCCAGCCTCCAACATCAGAGAAGCCAAGAACCCAGTAAGGGGTCCAGACATCCGTGGACTGCAGTGGAGGCTCCTTGGTTAGACCTTCCTCATCACGAGGGGCACTGAACTCGGACTATTTGACTGAGAGAGGATGCTAGCCAGGTGGGTATGTTCTGGCAGGTGCGAGGGACTCCACTCTCAGCCCCTGGGAACTCCCCACCTCGTGGGGAAGGTGGCACACAGGGACAGCAGCGGACACCTCAAACCAGGCACGACCGGGCGTGTAGGTGAAACAGGGCACGTGGTGGCCATGAGGTTTGGGTGGGCAGGGAAGGCTTGTCGAAGGAGGGGCCTTGAAGCAGACACAGGCCAGGGAGGGCTTGGGAGGATGGATGAATGGCTGGAGTTGAGGAGAGAGGTCGGGGTAAAGGTCCGAGGCAGGACTGGGCCGGGTTCGTGCGGGGAGCAGCGAGGAAGCCGTCCCCTGCTTCTTCCATGTTGGGGGGTGATGGCCCCTGGGCAAGCTCCCAGCAGAGGCAGGGGGACCCCACGGCGCCCCTCCCAGGCAGCATGGGGCGCAGCCCGGCTCAGGAGTGATGATGAATCAGGATGGCAGGATTCTAGGACCCTGAGTGGCCCCCTCCTTGGAGAAGGGTCCTTGGCTGTGTGAGTGTGGGCTGCCTCGAGTGCCCATACCGCCTCAGAGAGCTCCAGTCCCCCCAGCTGGCACGGGATGGGGACTGGGGATGGGCCTGGGAGCCTCTCTGGCAACTCTGTCTCTGTTGGTCCCCTTCCCACCAGGAGATGTTCTAGACAGCCCAGAGTTTTACTCAGCGAGGCCTGGTCCCACCTGCTCTTCCACAAGTGAGGAAATGATGACCCAGGGAGGGGTGGGCTGGTCTCGGGGTTGTGGTGAACAGAGAGACTCAGGCTCCCTGCCCAGGTGTCAGTGCTGTCCCCTGGGTCCCTTCCAGCAGCCAGGGCCTTCAGAGGCTACAGCACCCTGCTTGGGAGGACCCCGACTTGAACACCTGTCTGGGGGTCCCTCCTCACCACCCCATGTCCCTCATGCAGTGGGGTGTGTGGGGTTTAGACCCGGATGCTGGTTTGCCCCACCCTGGCCTTCATTCCACGGTGGCAAGAGACGATGAGGACAAATAAGGGAGAAATTCTGTCCTTAGAAGAGCATTAGATGTCTGTACAGCTTCCAAATAAATAAAAGCCTCCTCGGAGCTCCGGCCGGAACTGACAGCGGCTCTAACTCTCTAGGAGACAGGTTTCCCTGCCTCCAGGTGGACGTGAAGGGCGCCGGCAATGGGCTAAGCCAGGCGGGCTCTGATGGAGGCCCCTCGCGCTCTGCCTAACGCCCATCAGCGAAATGGCCGCGGCAAATTGCCTGGGCTGACAGCCGCCCCTCTGAGCGGAGCAGCGGGCGCTGGGCGCTGGGCGCTGGGCGCTGGGCGCTGGCCTCCCCGCCGGGGCTGGAAGGGCTCTGGGCCAGCCTCCGTCCCTGCCTGTGGTCGGTCATTCTGGAAACAACCTGACCCTCACTTGCTCCTTTTGCAAGTGAGGAAACCGAGGCCCCTGGGGCTTTGGTACCTGGAATGAAAGCAGCAGCCCTGGCTGGGTCGCTCTGCACTCTACGTGGAGGGGTGGGGCTGATGGGCAGGACGGATCCAGGTGGGACCCAGGCCGCACCTCCTCGAGATAGGGGCTGGGGACACTCGCCAAGGAAAGTCTTCGCATCTTCGGCTGCTTCTGCTGAAAGCATCTTTGGCTTTGGCCCATCCACCCTTTAGTGACTCCGATTCTGCCGGGCAGTTGAGGGGAGGGCAGAACTCTGTTCACCATCACTTAATTTAACTGATGGCTGCTGTTCCTGCGAGGGGCAGTTAGCACTTCATTTGTGGGGCCTGGAAGACGGATGAGGCCAGGTGTTCTTCGATTACTGGAAGAGGCAGGGCCCGCAGGAGTCGGGCGCTGGGAGTGGCTGGAAGGCTCCAAGGGAGGCTGCCCTGCCCAGTTACTGAGGCCCCTGCCTGCTGGGGGTGGTGCTGGCACTCTGGACACTCCCCCTGAGTTTCTTGGACACCAGGCAGGGAGGAGAAGGGAGGCTTCCTGCCAAGATCCTGTCCAACTTTCCCATTAGTGCTGGGCACGGGTCTCCATCTGCAGCCCTTGCTCTCTCCCCGTTGCCCAGGCCTGAGATGAGGGAGGGCAGGGGGCAGGGAAGAAGGAGGCAGGGACTCAGCCTGGATCTATCGTCAAAGAAGCTAGACCATTAGCTGAAGACATAACCCAAGTGCACTTATGATTCAGCAACCACCCGGGCCCTCGGAGGAGGAGGAGGAGGTTTTCTGGCCCAGTTCTCTGAGAAGCCTTCAATGGCCCTGACCCAAGGTGGGACGGGTACACTGTTAGGATCTGCTGAGGAGGGTCACAATGGGTTGGAGGTGACTCTGCCAGCTTGGGCATGCAGTGGAGGCTGGGGACACCCAGACAGATGGGCCCTGGCACCTAAAACAAGACCCCAGGGCTCCTGGGTCCTTGCTTGGGGCCGTCCATGGTACTCTCTTATGGTTAGATCTGGCTCATGTCCCCTCTTGAGTGTCTGTTTTCCACTTGCTGATTTTGGGCCACTCCTGTGACCAGCAGAGCCAGGCAGGTGGCAGGACAAATGTGAATGCAGAGGGCCCCTCGGTAGCCCAGAGGCAGACCCTGGAGGTCTGGGAACCTCCAGGTCGGAGCCAAGCCCTTCCTTGCAGAGTACGGGCTGGCAGACAGCTCTGTAGGGCTCCAGGCAGCAGGAGGGCCACTTGGAAACCGCACCTGTGCAGGTCCGTGAGCGTCCAGGGGAGGGTGAGGAGGCCTAGGAGGCCTCTGCCTGCTTATGTTCCCACCAGCTGGACAGGCTCCCACCCACTTACGGCCGCAGCCTCCCGGAGCCCAGCCTGGCAGCTCCACACCATCTTGCTGAGGTCTTAATTTCTAAATGAGCAAGGAGGAGCTTTGGAGAGGCAGAGGCGGATGGAGAGACACGCTGAGAGACAGAGAGACCTCGGGGAGGATCAGGATGTGGACTCAGCAGTTTGCAACAAGCCACTCAGGTCTTGCCTGGAGAGCGAAGCCAGCTGCCGTGGGTGGCAGGGAGCAGACGGTGGACGGGAAGACCGGCAGTGAGTCAGGCACGGGCAGGCGTAGGGGGATGGTGCTCAGATCCAGGGGCCGCAGAGGTGCCCGGCAGGCTCAGGCCCCCAGGAGGGGAGGGCAGGGCACCCTCAAGTGTGGATGAGTGGCTAAATGACTATGTGATCGTGTGTCCCCTCCCTCATGCAGGGATCTGGGGTCGGGTCTGCCATGAGACCCCCACCAGTTCTGCGGGTCAGGCCCCTGGCAGGGAGGGGCACGCTGCATGCAGAACTCCTCCCTCGTTCCCCTGCTTCTCTTGGGCAGCCATGAGTCTCTCATTGCACCGGGTCCCCTGGGTGAGGCCAGGGTCCCCTGTCCTACCCCTGCCCCTTCCAGCAGTTAAACACGGGCACTTGGGACTGTGAGGACAGCACAGCGACTGCTTTCTGCTGGGGGCAAAAGGGACGGCTTTTGGGAGCCAGGGGCCACGCTGGGGGCTGGTAAAAGTGTGCACGTGGGCTCTCCGCAGGAGAAGCCAGTGAAGCTTCGACGGTCCGCTCTGAGAGGTGAGGCTTCGCTGTGATGAAAGAGCTGGAGCAGGCAGACCCGGAGGCCACCAGTGGGGGGACAGGGCTAGAGACGCTGTGGCGGGAAATCGAGGGAGAAACGTGCCCTGAGCACAGGGCGGAAAGGACAGTCATCTCAGGGCCTTGGCCTAATTCACGGCCAGGGAGGCAGCAGACATCCACTGGGCCCGGGTGACTTCGAGCTCACGACCTGCTGTCATCATACCTCAGTCACCCTGAAGGTAAAATGGGTTCAGTGAGCCGCATCATCTTCCTCTCAGAGCTGCTGGGAGCCACTGGGGGCTCGATCCGTTGCTGAGTCATCGGCATTCACGGAAGGGGTGCAGCCGAGCCAGGAGCCAGGAGCCAGGCCCAGGCTGCCCCAGAGCACTTGGACCTGAGCCCCAGCCGGGGGCAGGCCTGGGACTGGAGCCCGTTCCAGCGACCAGGCAGTGAGGCTGGGGCGGCATGCGAGGCCTCTCTGCAGCTGTGGGGCGCACAGTGAGAACAGGGTGGCCTGTGGATGAGTGGGACAAATAGTGGCAGGAGGCGGGTGGCCCAGGTCAGTCTGGAGGCTGGTCTCCTGTTACAGAGGTCCCAGGAAGGATTCCAGGGACTGGACAGATTTGCCTGTGGAACTGGTCTCATGGAGTCCTCAGCCCAGCGGAGAGGGGTCCGTGGAAGTCCTGCGGGCTGCTTCCAGAACACGGGATTCCCAACTGTCTTTTCAAGCAATAGGAAACTCATACATTTGATGCAGATCCCCCACACATGACAGATTGAAGTGGGGTGCTTGGATGGAGGGTGCTGGGCCCCGGGGGCATTGAGAGATCCCAGAACAGATTTAGCATGCACATGCTATGCCAGGGGTGGGCCAGGGAAGGCCGGGCGCTGGGCACAGGCCCCAGCTCCCAACAGGCTCTGGGGTCATTCAACCTCCTTGGGTGACCTCAGGAAAGGCCTTACGCAGCTGTGGGCCTTGTGCTGCCATCTGTGGAATGGGTACGTTTTGGTACCTGGTCCTCATTGCCAGAACAGGAGCAGGAGCTGTCCCCCATCACGGAGGGGGTGCTTCTAGCCATCCCCCCGAAGCGCTGAGGTCTTGGCCAACTCATCTGCCTCATGGCTCAGCTAATTGGAATCGTTTCCCCTCATCTCCTCTGCCTCTCAGCAAGTTATGCGACTTCCCCCAGTCAGAGCCCTGGGTGATGCACAGCCCTGTCACAGCAGCCTGAGCGCTGGAGAGCAATTGTTCCGGGGAAGGCTGCCGTTCCCCAAGCCTGCGCGGGGCAAGGCACTGTGGGCAGAGGCCCGGCCCCGGCCCCACCCCGGCCCAGCCACCGGAGCCGGCGCAGCCGAGCCGCCACGCACGGCTTCCGGTACGTTATCCTTGTCATAACAATCAGAGCAGCCGAGAGGTATTGCTCTTAAACCCTCAACACACATTTTTATAACCTTTCTGTTTAATAAGAAAGAGACAGCTCCAATTAGCTGGGAATATTCCGCAGAAATGGGATTATTTTAAAAGCTCTGGCAATATTATAAAATAGCTTCAGTAAGTGAACAGCTGTCGCTGGGCCCCGCCCGACATGCGCACTGTGCCTCTCGCCCCCTCTCTCTCCAGGCGGGGGGGCCTCTCTCCCCTGCCCAGGTGCCCCGGGGTCCCTGAGTTCTGCTCAGGCTGACAGCCAGGGACCCCTCTTCCAGCAGCAGGCTGTGAGCTGTGGGGTCTGGGTCATGGTGCTCCCTTGTCCAGGCTTGGAGTAGGGGGCAGCTTGGGCCCCCCACAGCAGTTGGATCATGACCTTGCTGGAGTGCTGCCTTTCCCAGGAAAGCCTAGCTCCAACATCATCTCTCAAAGGCCTCCAGCTGCCCCGCTGCCCCTGGGCCAGACACGACCCCCGTGACAGGACTCCACTGCTCAAGTCTTCCCCACCTCCCCATTGCTTCTCCAGTCAGGGGGCAGGGCAGCGTCACCCAGCAGATGTCCATGGCTCCTGGGCCTCATCTGAGTCCACTCTGCCAAGGCCCACCCCAGGGCCAGGTGAGCATCCTACCTATGGACCCCCACCTCCTTGTCTTGGAGGCAATTGCCAACCCTCCACTGCCACCCGCAACCCACTGCATTCCTCTCTCCAGAAAAAATCTGTTTCCTTGCCCAGCTTTCTCAGTCACTGTGTCTCAGCCCCCAGAGCTGAGGGTCCTGGGCTCCTGTCTTTCCTCCCTCTTCCCAAGTCTGCCGGCAGAGCTCTGCAGAAAGGGGTTCTCAGCTCCCAGCTCCCAAAGCTCCTGGGCTGTAACATGCATTGGCAGGCAGCTTCACCTGGACACTTGGACCACTTTGGTCCACCTTGACGCCACCTTCTTCTGGAGCCAGCTCTGCATCTATGGGGAGGACGTAGGGACAGGCACCTCAACGAGGTCATGGGTCCTCTTTAGCCTGCTGAGCAGGGGGCAGAGGGCTCTGCTTTCTTAACTCTCTGTCCGATTGCCCATCTGCCCATGGTGGTGATATCCTATATTACCAGGCCTGCCCCAAGGCTCAAGTGAAACAGCAGACATATTTGAACACCCCTTCAGGACCTCAGAGTCTGGCCCATGGAACCTGTCCATATGGTTGGGGAAACGGAGTCCAAGTAAGGGGACCCACCAAGGCTATAGCCTAAGACAAGATGGGAAGCAGGACCAGTCTGTCTGCCTCCACCCAGGCATTTGGCCCTTGTGGGCCCTGGCACAGGTGATGATGGGATTTGAACCTTTGGCCCTGGTGTGGTGGGATGGAATGAGCCTTGGTTGCCCAGGTGATCATAAGCAAATTTCTCTCCTCTTCGAGAGTCACCCCATGAGGGTCTGCCTCTGAGGGCAGGACTCCTGGGGCTATGGGGGGGGCATTGAAGGGGCACTGGGGCAAGCAGCTGGGCAGGGTGGCCTTCTATGGGTGCTCTGTGTCAGAGCCAGGACAAGGACTGGACCAATGGGGGCTTCTCTGGATCCCTGATGCCCCACTGGGCTCCCTCCAGGTCTGGCCGAAGATTGTGGGGCTTTAAGATCCCCCTCAAGGCTAGCAGTGGGAAGGAGCAGCTCCATGGCCAAGGGACTGCCCCAGCCTCCCCAGGCCCAGGTCTCCGGGGACATTGCCTGGGGAATGGGAACAATTTGGGGCACTGTTGGGAGGAGACCACAGCCCAGGAACTGCAGCAGGATGCAAATGCGCCATGTGCCAAATGGGGAAAAATGAATTTTACGCCCAGACAAAGTGACTTTTATCATGTTAACGACCATGGTTTGCTCATCATGTCTGCCGCAGTGAAATGGGACCCGTGAATGTTTTTCTTTTAGTTCTGCTTTTAAATGAAGGCATTTCCCCCTCTGTGGCAGACAAGCCAAGCCCCTCAGATTGGGGGTTACAGAAGTGCCAATTCAGCAGAAACAAAACGGGGGGGAGGGGGATTTTTAAAATCTTGTCTCTGTGCCTTCCAGCAAAAATAGAGCTTAGAACAAGGAGCTGGGGTGCGGTGTGAGGACCTCTGGCCTGGGGGCAGGAACATGGCTCTGGCCCAGCTCATCCCCACCCATGTCCCCGGGTGACCTGGGATCTACCTCACCCGTGCCTGACCTCCGTTTGCCAGTGGGGACCAGGAAGGAGGCAGGCTGGAGCCTGAGTTCTTACAGAGAGCCCTTGTCCAAGGACCCAGGTCTAACTCAGCACACGGTGTGTGTGGGTGCAGAATGGCCTTGTCCATCAGCCTGGGGACTCCCAGAGGGCAAACCGGGGCAGTCATCACTGAATTTGTGGTGCCCCCAGTGGCCAGTACTGGGCCTACATAGACGGGGCACACAGATGTTTGCTGATGGAGTGGCCAAGAGGAGACTTGTTAGCCAAGTCCCTGAGAGCCCTCCCGCTCCACGCCCTGTGCACGTCACTGACACATGGCGGCTCCATATTGTGCTCATCAAGAGTCCGGAAAACACCATCTGATGCTTGTACAGCTGCCCAGCCCGGCACCCAGCTCCGCCGCAGGGGCCTCTGCGACACCCAGTCAGCGGGTCTCAGCCAAGGCAAAGGAACAGGCCCCGGGGGCTGGCATATCTGGGAAACCTCTGCCCTGACAGCATGCGGTCCTCTCGGCAAGGCCCGCTGGGGTCAGGCAGGCTGGGTTGTTGATGAGCAGAGATCAGCCGGCAATTAGCCGGCCCCAGCGGAGGTAATTAATCAACATCCCAGGCCTTCGCCTGGGTCCGCTCTGGGGCTGCTGCCCCTGTGCCCTGGTGGAAGTCAGGGCCTGGGCCTGGCGGAGAGTGGCCGACTCAACTGCCGTTGGCATCCCCAGCCCAACCAACACCATCACCAGCACGGCCTCCAGAGGTGCAGTGCTGCTGTCACCATCACTGTCACCATCGCTGTCACCCTCACAGTAGCATCAACACCAGCCAGGGACTCACTGTCACATCCCCGTGCATGCTCACCCGTATTTACTCATCCCGACTCAAGGCATGTTCATGCTGTCCCCTCATTCGCTTCTCTGCAATCCCAAAAGTTACCCAGGTGGCTGGCTGGCGGGGACACTGAGTCATAGAGCAGAGAAGGGCCCTGGTGGCTAAAGTAGGTGAGATCGTGGTCTCCCAGCACACCGCCAGCCACCACGGCCTCTCCTCTCCACCCCTTCCCCAGGCTCCCTGCTCCTGCAGACAGACTACAATGGCACCTCTAAAATGGTAGTGGCTTCACACGATGAGGTCAATTTCTTTTCGCTGCTACGTGTCCTTCATGGGTCAGCCAAGGTCTGCGCCATGTCATCCTCACACTGAGACCAGGCTGACCGAAGAGCCCAAATATGGCAAATGGTCATAGCAGAGCGAGAGGGCTCTGGAAGGTCTCACAGCATGGAAGAGCGGCTTCTGCCCCACGTGGCCATCAGGGAGCAGGGGCTGGAGGGGCAGGGGGGGCAATTCTGCCTTTACTGTGGAAGCAGGCAACTGCCAACAGTGGTTGTGGATGTCCCCACTTGACTGGGGGTCAAGAGCTGCGAGGGTTCAGAAAGGAAGAGGCTGGACACCTCAGTAGAGAGCCCAAGACAGAGGAGGATGACTGAAGTGGATGGAGAGGCCTCCAGCAGCTGTGGGTGGCCAGCTTGCTGGCCAGTGATGGGCTGTGAGTCTCATGGTCCACGCAGGTGCTTGTGGGCCATCATCTGGGCACCCCAGTTCCACACTGATCCTCCAAACCGCTAACCTGAGGCCTGACTTCCCAGGGGAAGTCTGAGATGAAAGACGGGGGGTGGAGACTGCTTGGGTGCTCTAAGTGTTAGGTCTGGGATTCTGGAACAAAGTCCCAGGGTTCCAGATTCCCAAGTCAGTGTTCATTTTGCTCCAGCAGCATGGGCCTGAGCCAGAGCGGGTGGTGAGGAGGCAGGGCAGGGAGGGCGGGCATCCAGGCAGGACCAGGGCTGGGGGCCAGAGCTGGGGCAAATGTGGCACTTCCCATATCATCCATCACTGGGCTGGAGAAGGCTGATCAATAAAACACACAATCATCATCACTGATTGCAGACCTGGGGCAGCTTCTGATGAGGACAGCCCTACCCGGGGTGTTGGCCCAGACGGGGGCACAGGGGATGGGAATCTTGGAGGCTGCCCAGGAAGAGCTGCTCTGGAGTGGGGACAGGACCCAGAACCCACAAAACAAGGGGCTCAGCTCTGTGTGAAGGAGGTTGGAGACAGGCCAGTCCCACCAGCGGGGGTAGGAAGCTGAGTGGACCGGCTGGCTGTACCTTCTTCCCCACCTTCTGGGGTTTCTCTCTCCCTGGGAAACCTACGTTTGGGGAGGGGGCTCAGTAGGAAAAGAGTCACGGTGAGTAATCCCAGCCACAAGTGAAGATTCTTCCCCTGCCTGCCTGTCCCATCTCCACCTTTACCAGCTCTGGGCCGCTGAACACTCAGCCAAAATAACCTGGTCACACAGCCCCAAGGGCACATTGTCTTGGCTGCCCAGGCAGGGGGACCACCTGAGACAGCGGATACAGGTCTGGCTACGGGGACAAGGGTAGCAGAGTGACCACCCCTACTCTGGGACCTGGGTCCCTGCTCCTGACAGACGCCTGACTCCTGGCCTGGAGTGGAGGACCTGCAAGCACCCTGAGGTGGAGGGTGGGGTGGGCCCAGAGGCCACAGCTCAGGAGAGAGGAGCCAGGGCCACCTCAGCTCCCCTGTTCTGTTCCCTGTCCTGTCCCCAGCCCCATGGAGGGGAAATCTCTCTCCATCAGAGGGAAGGGACGAAAGGAGAAGTGATTTATTATTCTATTCCATTATGCCTGTTTCCAGAGAAACTAATTATGGTGCATTGTTGTATTAGATACTTTCAGAAAGATTACATTTTCTTACTTTGGCCGATAAAAAAATTAAATCCATCAGTTTTCCTAAACACATTACAGTAAAGACAGACTCGCTCCTTGTAATTATTAATCAGTCGGATTTAATGCAAAGCGTTTGACTTAAGCTCAATATAGTCACGAACAATGTCCCGGGATCGCATTTGGTATTGAAACAATTTTTCAATTTATTAAAAAGTCATTAAAGAGGTTGGGGTGGGAGGTATGGGGAGCTGGGCTGAGCCGCTGAGTCAGGGCTGTGGATCTGGGGGTGGTGGTAGGCAAGGGTGGGCTCTGCCAGCAGGAAGAGACCCCGGGTCTGTCTCACTCTAAGCCCCGCTCTGTCTGAGGGACCAGCTCAAGGTGAACCTGGATCCTGAGATGTCAGCCCCGGCCCCACCCCCACTACCCCACCCTATGCCATCCAGGGTCTGCCCCTGCCATGGCAGGCTAGCATCCCTCTGGGAACCGCTGGGCTTCCCGAGCCCCCTTCTGTGGTCCTGCATAGAGCCACCAGGCCCCTGGATGCCCATCCCTGGCAGGGAGCTGGGCCTGCCTCCCAGCTCAGGCCCTTGGAGCCCCCAACTGGGGACATGTGGCTATTTGGAAGGACACCTGGTGCGGCCGGGTGCCTTGTTCCAGTGGCTGGCCCTGCTCACTCAATCATTTAATTACTCCTCTGACACTTCCTGCTCCCAGGAGGGATTTGCAGTGGTTTAGCAGCTGAAACGCTACAAGCCCAGCTTATCCCGAGTCCTGGCTGGGGTGGCAGCTGAGGGGTGGCCACAGGACCTGGGCTCAGTCACGGCTCAACCGCATGCATGCTGGTGACCTTGGGCCAGTCAACCTTGCTGTGCCTCAGTTTTCCACTCTCGGTGGAAAGGGCTGCCACCTATCTGTGTCTGTCCCTCCCAATCTGGAACTGTCACCCCTCTGCCCGGATGCCACCAAGGCATAACCCTGGCTCCTCCCTCAGGAACTACTTTATACGTGTCCCTCTGTTTGGGGTACTTACCCCCATCCCCCGACCCCATGGGTCTTCCTTCTAGAGAATTCCGCCACCTTCCTTCAGGACTCTCAGGGCTCTGATTTTAAGGACTTTCCCAAGACATGAATAGGGCCTTTGGGTGTTCTCATGGTCTAAGCCGCTTCCTCTTGTCACATTGTGCCCAACCTGGGACTCACCTGTCCCCATGAGGTATTGACTCTGGAAGGCCAAGCCCAGTCCCTGACATCCACCAGCTGAGCTGACCCTTTGTGCCCTTCCTCCACGCGAGACCCACCCTGACCCAGCTGGGACCTTGCTTTCCAGGGCAGGCCCTTCCTTTAGGGCTGCATTTGGAGGGTCTGGGACCTCAGAACCCAAGGACTAGACAGTACTGGGCCCGCACAGGCTCTCTTGATCAGTGCAGAGATCCCATCCTACAGCAGGACCTCTCAGCTCTGCCGCCTGGGCCCACCCCAGTGCCCTGCTCTGCCTACCCAGACATCCAGGCCCGGCCGTGGATTGCCAGTGACCGCGGGGGCCCTCGGCCAGCTCCGCCTCTCTGTGCCTCCCGTTTCCCATCCTTATAATGTCCCCCCATCCGACACCACTGAACAGAGGTGGGACTAGGGATCAAATACCCGAACAGAGCAGAGGCTCCGGACGGGCGGCCATTGAGCACCTGTTCCCCTCTTTCCCTGCACCTCTCACCTGCGGGCAGGGGGAGCTGAGCATGTTCCAGACACTTCATCTCTTGAGGGGACTATGGAGGGTTTTATCGCCATGATCTCCAGGGAGGGGAAAGAGAGGGCACACTTGGTTCCCTCCCCTCCAAGGGGCAGGACCGGCAACCCAGCCGCCCTCAAGCTTAGAGAATGCTGCCTGAATCCCATCTCAGCAAACCCCTGTTCCCACTACGGGGCCCTGTTGGGGCCTGGGGGTACAGGGAGGGAATGGCAGCCATTTAAGCTGTCACGAGCTTCATCAGAGCATTTAAATTACTGGCACAGAGGAACAGCGCCGTAGATTACAGTGCGGGAGCCACGCGGGAACAGCTTGGCAGAGGTGGAGGAGGGGTGAGGGATAAGGAGGCACAGGCGAGCCGGTGGAACCATCGCCCAGGTGCCTCAGTTTGGGGGCTCACTATGGCTGAGGGTGAGCCGGCAGGGAGCTGCTTTGTACCCTGCCTGCCCCTCCCTCTGCTCATACCAGCCCCCTACAGAAGCCTCCACACTCCTGAGCTTCTCCAGGGCCCTCCTCAGCTGGGGACCCATTCTTTGTGCCGTCCAGACAATGGCTGAGGCGGTGGCTCAGGTCTCCGCCAGGCTCCAGGTGGATCTTGCACCTAGAGGCCTCCTAGTCATGGGCACCCCTGTGAGTTGGTGGTGGAGGGGGGTTGGGGGCACCTGGCAGGGAGTCTGCCTGCTCCCATTCACAGGCACCCAGCTATTGTCTCTGATTGCATGGTATTAGCCATAAATTACAGCCTTTGGGAGGCCGCATGTAAAAATAAAATAAAATAAGTGTCAAAAGACAGAGAAAATATTGATTCTTTGGGGATAAGAAAGGATGGCTTGGTTTAATGAATACTTTGAGAAAGAGAGTATGGGAAGATGGTCCCCAGGACTGGACAGCAGCCTAGGGCACGATGGAGGTCGCCAAGATACCATGATTCAGTTGGTTAACAAACATGCTGGTCCTGAGACCCTGGCCTGTCACATCAACATGGAGGAGAGACAAGCAACATGGGGCACTAGTCATCTAGGTGACAACAGATGCGTGAGCCACGCCTGGAGGAACTGACGCGGGGGCGGGGAGCTCTCCACGGTGCTGAAGTTCACCACGGGGCTGGGGCTGCAGCCCAGGGCGAACCCCCGGCCCCTCCCTCTCTTCCTGGGCCCTCGGCCTGCAGGTAGGCCAACGTACACCCTGGGTGCCCACATTGGACGATAGATCCAGGACTCAGGAATGCCTGGAGTGGGCAGCTCCTTGAGGGTTCCACAGGGGTGGGGCCTAAGAGCCCCTCCCCAGTGCCTCCCCCTCCTTGGCACATCCAGCCACCGCTGGTGTCCTTGAGCCTGTCCTTCCCTTCCCGCAGCTCAGCCCCCAGGGCAGCCTTTCCCCCTCACCCCTCCTTCCTCTGGCTCCCTCGCCCCAGAGCCTCTCTGAGTCCCCTCCTTTGAACCTCCTGCTCCCTCTGAACCCCTCCCCTGCCCAGCCCAAGGGCCAGGCTGGCTGAGTTCACCTTGAAGTTCCCTTATCACAGTCTCCATCTCCCGCACAGCCTGAGCTGGAGCAAAATGGTTTTCTTTGTGCCTGCCCTGAGCAGTGGGGCCAGGAGCTGCAGGGATGGGAAGGGGGTATGGTGGGTGGAAAGCCGAGTCCTGAAATCCAAGGGCCTCCTCTGCCTGCTCTACCTGCCCCCAGACCCTCCATCGCTGCTCCCACCACTGAACTCAGGCAAGGCCTGACCTGCCCCAATGTGCTGCCGACGGCCACACCACTGCGCCTTCTCTCCCTGGGCCCGGCTGATCTAGCAGACCCTTGGAAGGCCCCCTCCCCTGGGCGAACGTGCAATAATCCACACAAGCGCATGACCAACATTCCTTCGGACTCCACTTCTCACTGGTGCTTCCCTCTGGGCATGCACCCCCCAGAGAGAAAAACGTGTCCCCACATACGTGTGCATATGTCTACAACAGGGATCCAGAAGGTCAGAGCCCAGAGAAGCCCAAAAGTCTTCCACACCCCCAACCCAGGCCAGGCACTCCCTTATACTGAGGGAAAGCAGGGGCCTGAGGGGGTGGGAGGGAAGCAGGCATCCTGGCAGGGAGGTGGGGCCGCAAAGCTCCAGGAAGGGGCTTTCCCCGCTGCTCTGAAGACCAGCCTCGCTGCTGAGCCATTCACCCGGGCACGTTTCCTCCCCAGCCTTGCCTGCCTGCAGCAGTGATGAACTCAGCGCTCTAACCTGGAGTGTTCCAGCCCCCATGTGCCTCAACCACTGTCCTCCACCCTCTCCCCGCTCCCCCCAGCTTTCTCAGAAAAAAATTCCTCAGGCCACAACTCTGCTCAGGGGTCCCAGCTCCAGGGACCCCTGTGTGTGGCTGCAGGCAGGTCACCAAACCTCTCTGAGTCTCCTTGTCCTCAGCAAATGGGTGGATCACAGAGCTGACCTCACAACCTCACAGGCCCTTGAGGAGCCGGAAGGTTCACCAGGAAGGGACTTAATGCAGGAATAGGGTCCTGGACCCAAAAAACCAGTGACAGTAACAGCCATCAGAGAGCTGCTGCCCTTCCCTGGCCCAGCCTCCAGGGTCTCTCCTTCTCTATCAAACTTCTGTGGGTGTTGCCTGCACCCAGGGACCACTTTTTCTCCACCCACGTACTCCTGCACACGCGTGCCCACCCGAGGGAGCACACCCCTCCAATCCACACCACCAACCACCGCTCTCACACCCGCATGGGCACACACACCACATACAAAAGGTAAACAGAATATAACTCGTTTGCAAAGGGGACTCCAGCCGTGCCATCCATCTTCAGCTAAAAGAACGGCCACTCTCTGGAACAGCGGAATGCCAGCTCCCGGGCCCAGCAGAGGTGGAGAGATGGAGCAGCGTCCCTGCCACCCCTCCAGGTGGGTTCTAGCAGTCCAGCTGCCCCAGGGGGCCAGAGCTGGAGCTACCCAGACTTCCTCTGCAGCTTCAGGGCTTCAGAGGGCCCCTCGCTGATGCTGTGTTTATTTTTCCTGGTCCTTTTGGGACCAGGGGTGGCCTGAGGCCCCTCTAGCTACCTGGATGCCCACCTGCACTTCGATTCCACTTCTCTATCCCAGCCCCTCCCTGCCCCAGCCACCCGCTCTGAAACACCTTGCCTGTGCCCCATCCCTTTAGAGCCTGTGGTGCTCCCCCAGCCACCACCTCTTCCCTTCTCAACCACCTCTTCTCCCGGGAGCCAGCCTGACCCTCCTGGGAACAGCCAAGTCCCGGCATCAGGGTGGCTGGGGCCTTGAGGAAGGACCCGGGGAGGGAGGCCACAGGGGCCCCACCTTGCAGGCCCCTGCAGGCTCGGATGCCAGCAGGGCCACGGGGAGCTAAGGAAAGAATTAAGGGGGGGTGCGCAGCGTGGCCAAAGCAGGGCCCCTGGCCATGCCTTGAAAAGGACGAGGCCGGCCCTGAACGCGCGCTAAACCCGAGGAGCCGGCCGTGGGGCGCCGGGCTCCCATTAGCGCCGGGCGGGCGCCGGGAGTTGGCGGCCCGCGCCGCTTCCTCGGCAATGGCCTGTGCTGTTTACGAACCCCTCTCCGGCCTGGAAATAGACTGTCTTTCCTGAGCGATTTCCTCTTTTCCCATTTACTAAACATTGATTTCCCCCCTCCTGCGCCTCTAATAGAGCAGAAACCTATACGTCTTTGTTTGCTCTTCTCGCGCGTCGCGTTCTGGGCGCCGGTGCGGGGGTGTGCGGGGGGACGCGGGGGGCGGGGGGGGGGCGGCGGGGGGACGCGGGGGTCTGGGAGGGCGGCGGGGGGACGGCCGCCCCGCGCATGTGCGTCCACCCGCTGGCGCTGCCCTGGGTGCGGTGGCCACAGCTCCGCGTGCCCGCAGGACACCACGCCTGGGCCATCCGTCCGGAGCCCGAGCTGTCCAGGGCTGCTAACGGCTGCGGGCGGCGGCACCGGGAAGGCCCCCTGTTCCCCTGACGCCCACCTCCTCTCTCCCAGGTGCCCGTTAGCGGCCCCTCGCCCCCTCCAGGGCCTCCTTTGAAGTCCAGGTGCTTCTCCAGAGGGGCCATTAGCTGCGATCAGTAGCGCCAGGTGGGGCTGGGACTGCACCCCGCCCTTCTCGCACCAAGTCAGCAGAGGTGTCGGGGCACCTGCTCAGGGGCGGGCCCTGTGCTGGGAGAAGGGTGAGTGGCAGGTGACTAGTTGCTCCAGAGCCTCTCACTACAGGACCCCGACTGCCTTCTCCTCTGAAAGGGCTGCTGGGGAGCTGTCTCACACCCCAAAGCCCCTCCTCATTCCCCGGGGGCCTGGGAGATCAGTTCCCAGCTGTCAGTCCCCCTGGCAGGTTACTGTCCCTGTCAGCTTCCGGCTGCACTTCAGCAAAGCTGGTTTAAAAGGACTCATCTTGAACAGGTGGCTTCAGGGACTAGGTGTGACCTCACCTGGCATAGTTTCTGGCAACGAGTAACTGCTCGGTTAAAGTTCCTTCTCACGCTGGCCCTGCCTTTCCTCAGGAATGTAACTGAGTGGGAAAAGACCTCAGTCACCATGACCACAGCCTGACCTACACATTCCCCAGGGCAGCAACGGTACAAGCCCTCCCCCATCGGGGTGGGAGCCCTTCTCCCTGCCATCAGGGACCCGAGGAGCCTGGCAGATGGAGCCCCTGGTAGACCAGGACTCACACGAGACCTTGGCTAATCTCTTCCCTCTCTGAGCCTCAGCGTTTCCATCTGGAACATGGGTCTGGTGCCCAGACCAGCTAACGCTGCTGACCAAGGCTGGTGCTGTTCCCCCCAACACTCAGCAGCACCCAGGCATCCCCCCTAAGACAAGCTGCCCCAGCCTTGGATTGGGGTTCTACTCCCCCTTATTAACTGTGGGGACCTCCTGTCCCTCTCTGGAGCTGCTGATGGCCCCTACTTTGTAGGGTTGTGCGGGGGATCAAATGGCATGAGTTGTGTGTCATGGAGAAGGGAAAACCAGGCGGCTGGGGGTGAGGGGGCAGACACTGAGGGAAGGATCAGAACTCGGGCAAAACATCAGACTAGGAGACCAGTCAGCAGGCCAGGCAGACAGGTGGATGGACGAAGGTACAGAGAGATGGGGAGATGATGAACAGATGGACGGGCAAATGCACAGACCCATGCACAGACATTCAGAGAACACCGAGCAGTATTCAGTGGCACCAGGAGGAGGGAGGAATTCCGGGCAGGAGGACCTGTGCAAGCAAAGGCTTGGAGGTGAGGCTGAGAGGGACCTCGGGGCTCTGGGCAGTGGTCCTATTTCCACGACTGTCAGAGGTCTGGGGCCATGAGGAAAGCAGGGCCAGGTGGCGAGTGGTTGGGAGGTGGGAGGGAAGAGGATTCTGTCCCCTTCACACCCCTGCTGACCATAGGCAGCCCTCCCACAGCAAGACCAAGGCAGTTCCTGGGGTGGGGACGGTCATTCACCTCCTGCGAGGATCTCTGCACCCGCAGCCATATGCAGCGGGTGCCCGGTGTGTGTCGGGAATGGGCCTGGATGGCAATGCCCTTGCTGCCCCAGGGGCCAGGTGCGGCTGGCCTCTGCAGCCAGGTGGGACCGCCAGGGCCGACCGGGGCAGGAGGTAGGCAGGCCTCCGCCACCCTGAGGGAGCCAGCCTGGACCAATTAGGAAGGAAGGGGGTGCGACAATAATTAAAAATCAAAACCCAACAAGACAGCAGTTTAAAAATGGAACGAGCGAGTGAAAACAATTAGCAGAGATGAGGCAACAGGGCAGGCACCATACAAATGGAGCTGATCACAAAGCACTAATGACATCGGGAAACCAAATTTTTATAGTGTCAAGGCTGTGTGATGAAACAGTGGGCTGGCTCCCCTGGACCGGCCTCTAGTGGTCAGAGGGCCCTGGGTCCATCTCTTGTCCGTCTCTGCTGGGGGCCAGGGCTGACTGGAGGGCCCAGGGGCTGGGTGTGGGCTCCTGGGATGCTAGGAAACCGAGACAGGAGTTATAGGGGGGCAATGCCATCCCCCTCAGAGTCCCCCTTCCCCCCAGGGCAGTAGTGGTGAAGTCGCAGTCCTCCAGGGCACCTGGTTGCCTCGGAGACCAGGGGTCCCTCCTGGCAAAGGGAGGCTGAGTCACTTTGAGTAATGGCGGAGAACGCCGCCTCTGATGGGGAAAAATACATCTTCATAACAGGGTGAACCTTTTGGAAAATGAAATAAGTAAAATAATTGAGAGAAAGAAAATTGAGTTCTTATTGCTTTTTAAGTGTTTAAGTGGAGGTTTCATTTAGGAAAATTATCATTGCTTTTATTTTTAGCCACTGGGTGGGGTGGGGGTGGAGGGTTGGGCCTCCTGCCCCTCCCCCCGAGGAGCTCCAGGGGCACCCCCATCTCACAGAACAGAGGAGCCAGGGCTGCAGGGGAGGGCCTGGACCCCACCTTATTTCCCAGTGTCTCTTGGGTCCTGCCATCAGGCTGGCCACTTGCCTCCTGTCTTGTGGACCCCCTGACTGTGTGGAATGCCCCTTCACCTTGACAGCTTTTGCCACACAGTCTGGGTGGGGGTGCTGCCCCCCAAGCTCCCGCACTCCCCTGAGCCTCTAGGCCCTCCCCTTGCACCTTCCTGGCCCAGAAGGTGCTGCTGAGCTTCTCCCGTGACCTCTGCAAGCTCAAGCCCAGGCATCTACAGGTCTCATCCCCACTTCTCACCCCCTCTCCCATCTCTGGTTAGACCCTTCCAACCCTGGAAATGGCTCTGGTCAAGGCCACCAAAGATCCCCTGGGCAGATCACACAGTGAGTCAAGTGGTCTGCCTCTCCGCCTGCCCCATTTCTGCCTGCTCCTTGGGTCCCATCCTCAGCCTGATTCCCTGCTCCCTTCTCCAAGGCTCCAGTCTCCCTAGGATCTCCTAGACTCCTTCCTGAACCCCAGATGGAAGTCCCTGCTGGCTGGTCTTACTCCTCATGGGCCTGACTATCCTCCCTTGCTCAGTTCAACCCCAAACCATTAATTCCACAGATCCCTCATCTCTCACCAAAAAACAGCTCCAGTGGCTCGCTGGTCCCCTGCGTGCACTCTGTGCTCCCTGCCCCAACAGCTTCTCTCAGTTCCTCAACAGCACCAAGCTCTTCTCAACCCCAGGGCCTTTGCTCATGCTGTTTTCTCTGTTGAGAGAGGTTTCCCCTCACTTGGTCTGATCAAACATAGGGGGTACTCTCACACTTCGGCTCATAAATTATCACCAGAACACAGCCTCTCTATCTTGTACTTCCTGGAGTATGAACCTCATGCCCAGTCAGGCCCTCCCCCATCCTACCCTTCAGCGTATCCCATTCCCTGCCCCCTCAGCAGAAGCTCCAGAATCAAGTAGGTCACATGCCTATCCCAGAAAATCAATGGTCCCAGAGATGGAGGAAGCTGATAGGCCAGGCCTATGCCAAAGCAGGGAGGGAGAGGGAGGGCATGTGCCTGTCCCCTAGCCCATGGAGAGAGAGTGAAGGGGTCGGGGATCCCCCAGGGAATGAGCATCCGAGTGGCCTGCCTCTGCTGTACCTCTGCAGCCCCTCAGCTCCCCTCTTCTTGGCTGCTTCCTGCAGGGGTGATTCTCTTTTTGTCTGGCTCCGCTAGGCTGCTTTGTTCACCATGGGATCCCCCATGTCCACAAGTGCAGGGGGGGCCTTCATGTTGCAGATGGGGAAACTGAGGCGGGGACTGGGCCAGGAGCCACTCATGCTAAGGTACCCATGCTATGTTCCTCATATCACCCCCATCGTTGCCTCCCTCAGCCCCTCCTCCCACAACGTCGCCTTCTGCACGAGGCCTCCAGCTCCGCCTGCCTCCTGGCATATCTGCCCTGCACTCCTCCCGTGGAGTCCACATCTGCCTTCCTGAGTGGGGGGCTGCTGTATGTGAGCCCCGCTCAGCCCGAAGTCTCCCACCCCCACCCCAGCCCTGCGGCTGCGCTGACACTGACCTGCACAGCAGCCTGTCAGTGACCCCTCTGCACATCACACCCCCAGCCCTCCTGCCCCCAGCCACGCGGTCTCAGTCCCTTCGGATGTGTCTTCTTCCAGCGCCCCTGTGCCAAGGCTGTCCCTGGGGCACTTTCCCCCAATGCTGGTCTCATGTCTCCCCTTCCCAAACCACGATCACGCCTGCCCTCCCCAGTGCCAGGTGCACATGCTGTTCTCTTGAGCCCTTGACCCCGTGAGATACCTCCCTGGGTGTCCCTGACTGCCTGGAACCCAACAGGTCCATGTCAAGTTCAGGGTCTATCCCCAGATGTGCTGTTCCACCCACACCCAATCCGCTCCTCTTCCCAGCACCCCCTACAGAGACAAGGTCATGCCAATCCGTCCTGGACAATCCAGCGCCCTCCAGAGGGGCCTCCCCTTCCTTTCTGCTCAAAACCTTCCCTGGCTTCTTACTATCCAGACGGGCCCAAGCTCCTCCGTGGGCCCCAGGCCCTCCCACTCCCACTGCACTGGCGGCTCCAGCCCTGGGGCCAAGCAGGAAAGATGCGTGGAGGCTCTGAGCTCTGCAGCAACCTGCGATTCTTTCTCTCTGGAACCGGGGGCTGGAGCTTCCCCGAGGATCTGGGACATGTGGACTCAGCTTGCAGGCAGCACTCGGCTGCTGGGGGAGGGGTGCAAACCTTCCCGCCGCAGCTCCCATTCCTGTCCAGGAAATGTGCTCTCCACCGGGCCCTCTGTCTCCGCAGGAAACAGGCCCTGGGTTGGGGTGTCTTTACCTGGTCCTCCCCTTTGGAAGGAAGCAGCCAAAGAAGTCTGTTCGTCGGCCCACAAGGCTGACCTTGGAGGTGGGAGGACAGTGGTCACTGTCCATAGGTCCCAATTCTTTTCTCTCCCTAAGGGAGGGCATGGAGGAGAGGAAGGAGGAGGGGAAGGAAGGGAGGAGGGGGAGAGGGAAGGAAGAGGAGGGAAAGGGAGGAGAGGAAGATGAGGGGAGGGGAGGCAGCCACACCATCCTGACCAGTGAGAGGCTGGAGGGAGAGGTAGGCTGGCCACAGGGGAGTCTGCCATGGCTGCAGGAGACAGATAAGGTGGGGAAGAAAGGCAGGCAGCTGATGGGAGTGCAGGGATTAGGGCCTCTGAGGGCCTGTCCTGGGCCTGGGGGTGAACTAGGAAAGAAGGGAGGAGAGAGAAGAGAGAACCCACTTCCAGGGACCCCTGTACCTTTGGCGCCGCAAGAGAGGCCCCACCCCCACGCTACCTCAGCTGCCTGATGAGCTGTCTCAGTGGGCCCAGGCTCTGGACTTGAGCAGGGCCAGGTGGGACAGGGCAGTGCAGACAGTGCCCTGGCCTTGGGGCTCTCCCCTAATCAAAGAAGAAAAGTCACTGCTATGACCCATCCCCTGTATGCCAGCCTGGCTCCCTCACACCCTGAGAGAAATGTGTGTGGCTCCTAAAGGCAACAGGGACTATCCATGACCTAGTAGAACCTGACTGCCCTTCACCCAGGAGTCCTATAGAGTCCCAGGACTGCCCATGCTAGCCCATCCAGGACTGCCCATGCTAGCCCATCCAGGGCCAAGTGAGGGAGGGACCCCGAGTGGCACCCTCTGGTTCTCAGGGCTAGGTTCTGAGGACACCCCTGGTCTCACCCTCTGGGGCAGAATGAAACAGTCCCCTTATTGAGGCCCTCTGGGTCCCAACCTGGAGGTCATGGAGCTGGGCCTGGAAACTCAGTCCCTCCTGGCCAGGGGAACCCGGCCCCGTGGGGGTGGGGGCCAGGGTGGTGTAAGGCAGCCTCAGGCCTGATGGGTGACTCAGGGCTGGGCCAGGAAGTTGGGTAAGCTTTCTGCAGTGGATCTGTGCGGGCAGCAGGGACCTGGCTGTCCAGTCTGCCCAGACCACCTCCGCAGGGGCTGGCTACACCCTGTCACAGATGTGGAAACAGGGAGCTCCAAGGAGGAGGCACTGCGCCAGGCTCTCCCGAGGACCCAGGGTCCCAGCTGCTTTCCCCACTGGCCCCTGGGTACCCAGGCACCTGGGCCTCAGGTCAGTGTAAGGCAGGACCTGTCCATGGACCAGTAACAAGAAGATGGTTGCCAGGGTGATGGGCTGCCCATCTCTGAGGGTCCCGTGTAAAGGTTTAAGGTTTAAGATCCAAGCTGTCAGAGGGGGTCCAGATGGCCAGAGTCCCAGTGACCCCACACACAAAGAAGGCAGGTTCCCCAAGCCATGCCCAGGCCAGGTCCTGTGGCTGGAGCCCAGGGAGGTAGGGTACAGCGGTTGACAGCACATCTGGGCACCTCCACCCCAGCATGATGGGGATAAGGAGAGGTGTCTGGAGCCCAGAGGCTGACAAAAAGGCTGGTGTAGCCTGAGTGACACAGGGCTGGGGAGGTGCCTGGACTGGCAATGGGAGGGGACATGCGGGGAGAATCCACGTGCCCTCCAGGATACCACCCTTGTGGGGACGTGGGGAAATGTGCTCCATGGGATGGGGACAGTGAGGCGGCCCCAGGGCTCAGCTCTGCCTCAGCCCACAGAGGGGCAGTGCCACATCCTTTTGGGCCACCCAGTGCTGGGTTCTGGGTTAGGGACAGACAGGGGCAGCGGAACCTCACCCAACAGCCCTGGCTTCTCACCCCACCTACCCCACCCTCCGATCTTTCCCTCTACCCTCCCAGTGTCCTTGGACTTCAGGAGGACCCTGTCGGGTTGCCCTCTGGGAACAAGTGGCCTGGCTGTAATATGGCGGTGGGCCAAGCTCCCGAGACACACCCTGAAGCCCCCAGTCTCTGCTTTTCCCACCCAGCTGCTGCCCCTGGAGCCACTGGGGTGGGGCAGAGAAGGCATCAGGGTCACTGTCCCCTCGTCCCTCTGAGATGGAAGGGGGTCTTTTTTCCTGAATGGGGTGTGGGCCCATCTTTCCTCAGCTCTTGGAGGTCCAGGGCTACCAGATAACCTCAGGGTCTCTTTGGAGGTCAAGTCCACGGCTCAGAAGGGAAGGGAGGGAAAGAGGGAAACTGCGGCTTTCACTACTGCCACCTGGTGTCTATAAGAGGCAAAGCACTTGCTCATCCAATTCCCAGAAGGGAGTGGGGGGGGGGGGTCATCCCTCCGGTCTGGGGACAAAGGCCTGGGTGGGCAGAATATGCATTCCCCATATACCCCACTAGGATGCCGGCCAGGAACCTGGGCCTTCCTTCACTCATCTGGACGCAGAGCTGCTCCAGGTGACGTTAGACATGTGCCCGCCAGAACTTCCCAGAAAGCCTTCCAAGGAGATCTGGCTTTGGAGCTGGGCTGCCTGGCCTCCACTGTATTAAAGGAGGACTGAGGACCTGAATGACGCCAGGGCCATACTTAATGCATCTTGGTGGCAGGGAATAGAGGGAGAATTGGGAGCCTGGAGGGACACATGAAGAAGGGGGAGTGGAGAGAAGGGGGAGCAGGGAGGTGGGTGCAGCCCAGCCGAGCCATGCCTGTCCTTGTCTTACAAAGGCAGCTGGCTCTCAGCACCCTGCAGTCTCCATTTGTCTTGTGATAGACCCCTCCTTTCTCCAGAATGGGGGTGGGGGACCCTCATGCTTTGGCCAACTGGACCCAGCAGAGGGGTCTCAGGAGGAATTGATTATTTTTTCCTGCAACCCCTTAATTCCCCAGCACTCTGCCTGTGTCCAAGGTCATGCCAAGGTCACAGTCACAAAATCTATGGCAGGAATTATAGCGTGGCAGGCAAAGTTAAAACTAGCTACCAAAAATGAATGTTCTTGGGGCCCAAGGAAGGAAGCCAATGCCCCTCATGTGGGCTCTCCTCTCCCTGTCCTCAGCCTCCAGGGGACGTGCCCAATCCTGCCATTCAGCCCAGCTGGGGCTCACATGGTTTGCCACTCCCCCTCCCCCCCATCAAACCGCAGAAAATGCTATTTCCCCAATGGTACATTTCCCAAATTCTCAATAATTCTGTAAAGAACAACCTCCAAGAAAAGATGGTGTTGAAATCGCTGGGGGATTTTTGCACAGGTTCAACTCTTCTAAGTATAACAAGAAACAGAAAAGCCACAGGAGAAAAAAGAATGGCTACGTCTGGCTACACACAAATTGAACATTTCCACGTGGGGAAAGAAAATCAAAGTTTAAAGACAAACAGAAAGCTGAGAAAAATCACACATTTCACAATGTATAAAGGGTTCCTATAAATCTAGGAGGAAAAGACCAATAGCGCGGGTGAAAAATGGGCAGAGGAGATGAAGACAGAGTTCACACGAAAGGAAATCCGGAAGTCCCAGCCACAGAAACCACACTTAACCTCCTTCCTGTACGAGAAGTGCGAATGAAACAGACAACAAGGCCCGGAAAGGTCCGTGTGCACTGCTGGGGAGCCGGGGGGCAGCATCGACTTGCGGTTGCTCCTTAGCACGTCAATCGCGTGACCTCCACGAAAGCAATTTGGCAACAGCTACCACGGTTAAAAAGGCACAGATCCTCCGACCTGGCGCGGCCCACTTCTAGGAATTTGTCCTACAGGTAAACTCGCACGCCTGTTCTGGACTCAGTCACACATTACGCACAGGGTGGTCACGGCGCCGCGTCTCCGAGAGTAACGGACCGGGACCGCCTCCCCGAGGAGCCGGCTGAGTATAAAGACCGAGCTTCCGCCGCCCAGGCCACGCAGCCATTGCCGCGGAGGCGGGTGAGGCGGTGCCACGTGCAGTGATGTAAGAACAAGGTGTAGTGTGTGTGGAGGATGCTGACCTCGGGCTTTTTTAAAGAACCGGGGTGTATGTTCTGGGACACTGCCAGCGCCCCCGCCACCCCCCTTCCCCCAGACTTCTCAGCCGCATCTCTCTCGCTGGGTCGGATCCAGTTGCTGTGGGCGGGGCCCGGATGGCTCCTCCCCCTAGCGGAGGCTCTGGCCAATGGGAGCCCGGCAGGAGTTCAGGCTGGAAGGGGACATCGTGTTTGCTCCCTGGCTGGGTACCAGTCCATTCTCCCTTTGATTTTTATTTTTATTTTTTTAAGATTTTATTATTTTTTTTAGAGGGAGGGGAAGGGAGAAAGGCAGAGAGGGAGAGAATCAATGTATGGTTGCCTTTCACCTGCCTCCATCCACAGACCTGGCTGGAGACCTGGCTTGCAACCTTGTTATGTTGCCCTGGCTGGGGAATCGAACCAGCGACCTTTGGGTTCGCAGGTCGGCGCCTTAACCACTGTGCCACCAGCCAGGGCTCCCTTTGATTTTTTTAAAACAAAGGTCTGATCGTGTCCTTCCCTGTTCAAAACAGTCCATGGCTCCTTGTCACCCTCTTGGGGTTAGCCAGATGCCACCATGGGGCTCCAACATGGCGGGTGTTTAGGGTCTGCTCCTGCTGGCCGCTCCCTCTGTGTATTTCCCAAACTCTCCCAGGACCCTGCCTGCCACCCTTCTGCCCTGGAGGACAGCCTCAAAGGACCTCCTTGTCCATCCCTCACAGGGTCAGCCTCCACTTGCAGTGCCCGCCTTCAGGCTGGGCCCCGCTAGGCGGCTGAAATCAGGGGGCACCCACCCGCACACCCACCGGTGTCCCTGGAATGCAGAATTTGGCTAAATGGGCAGAGGTCCCACGGGCTCTTGGTATCTGAAACCCTTCAGAGTCTATGTTCTGAGCAGGGCCCAGCTCTGGTCCCTCCAGCCTTTGGAAAGAAGGCTCCCTGCTTGACTCACTTCTGGGAGGCGGGACCGGAAGAGGCCAGGAAGGACCCATGGGACTGAGATCAAGGCTCTGGGGACAGCACAGGTAGGGCTGCTGTGGGAAGGGAGCTGCGTGCAATCAGTAAGAAGTCATGTTTTTAAAAATAACTCTGCTGCCAGTAGTGGTGAAACAATATAATAAATATGAGAAATAAATCTCGTTACCATGTAATGAGCTGCCTTATTAATGTGTTAAAGTTGTAAGAAATGCTTAAGTGTTTAATTGGCACCTAATGAGGATGCCAATTAGGGATCATTAGACATTTCTCTTAAAAATCCCGATTGGCAGGGGGGCATTTCCATCATTGTCACAGGGCTGGCTCCCCAGGAGCCCTGTCCTAGTGGTGCAGCTGGGAGCTGTACCTGCAGGGCCACACATCTGGGGCTTATTCCCCCACCCTGGAGCCTACAGGAAGGTGAGGGCCACCCGGATGGGTCCTGCCCCCAACTCCACTGGGCCCCAGGACTCAATTTCTCTGGAGCCACCACCTTCTGCTGCTGATCAAAGCCCATCTACAATGTCAGGAAGCCTCCTATGCCTCCAGCCAGGCTGCGCCTCCTGGGGCCTCCCCAGAGGCCGAACCTGTGTCTCGCTGTTACATAACCTGGCCACCTTGACAAGTAGCCCCCATGTGCCTGGCAGGGCCTGGGGAAGGGCAGGCAATAAACTCAGAATGGCTGCCATTTCTCCTGTCTCTGGGGCTTAGCCCCTTCCCAGGAGAAGTAGAGCTGAGCAGATCTATATTCCAGGCCAGGCCAGCACAAGGGAAACATCCTGAGCAGCCGGATCATGATTAATTACCAAATTAATCACTCGAGTAATTGCCAGGGAGCTGGGAGGAGTGCAGAAAGGGAGGCTGCTGCCCATCAGCGGAAGGGCAGGGCACAACCCTGATCCAGACCTGGGGCAGGAGAGTGGGGGTAGGAGACAGGCTGCAGGCTGAGCAGGTGGCTTGGGCAGAAAGGGAGGCAGCAGGCAGAGGGCCGGGGAAGCCAGACGAGAGGGCTCAGAGCTCAGTGGGAGCCTCATGACCCTGTGAGTGGGGACAGCGGGGCCATGCTGGGGCAGCAGCAAGTGGGGCATGGCTGGGAGCCCAGGCTGGGTGGCTGGGAGGCCAGGAAAAGGTGGCCAGGTGATCTATGAGGGCACACTTGGAAGACCTGCAGGGAGAGTGGTGACTGGCCTTGAGGTGTGCACACTGGGGGAAAGCAGTTGGCACCCCTGAGCTGGAAAGAGAATGAGTGTGTGTGTGTGTGTGGGGGGCAAGTGTTAGCCCCTCCTGGGTAGCCCGTGGACCCCCAGGCCTCCTGGGCTCTGAGCTTGTCTGTGGCTTCTGTATTAGGAGTGACCAGGGAGGTGGCCAAGTAACTTCCACCATCTGCTGGTTTTCAGGAACCTGAGGGACCCCATCCTACCCAGGGGAAGAATACCCTAGGTGGTCACTTGGAACCAGTCAGAAGGCTCAGGCCCCGCCCCAGCTCAGGCCTAGAGCCAGCCTTGTCCTCTGTTCAGCTGCTTCCACTCCCCTCCCCAGCCAAGCTCAGAGGCAGGGCTGTGTTTCCAGGAGGCCCTCAGGCCTGGCTGTTGTTGGAGCAGCCATGGGCCTGCCCCTGCCCAGGCAGCGGGGAACTTGGTGAGGCTGTGTGCACTGACAGGCAACAGATTAGAACTTGGGCCTCTTGGGAGGGTTTGCAGGACAAGATGAGCCAGGAGGTGGGACCTGAGCCAGGTGGGCTCTGTGGGCACCAGGTCTGGGGGTCCATTAAGCCTGCACTCCCATCATGTGAAGGGCCCATACCCCTGGCACCATCTTTTGGCTCCTTAGTGTGCTCTTTAGTTAGCAATATTTCCAGTGTGCCAGGCACTGTCCTAGGCCCTCTACGAATACGAACTCTTAATCCTATTGAGTAGGGAGGTCCTGCCCCCACCGTACAGAGAAGGAAAATGAGGCAAGAGGGTCAGAGACTTGCCTGGGTTGCACAGTGGCTGAGCCAGGACTCAGGTTAGCTCGTGCAGCAAGGGGCACTCCGCTGGTCCTGTTGTCCCTGGGTCCTTGGGCAGAGGTCACCGCCAGCAGCACCACAGTGGGAGGCAGAGCCTACTGTGCACCTACCGCCTCACCTCCTCCCTGGCGTCAGGCTGCCCCATCACCAGCAATTGCTCCACCTGAGCTGCTCATGGCCTGCTCTCTGCCTGGTTGAAGGTGACGTAGGTGGAGGAGGATGTGGTGCGGCTCCTGCCCACACCAGCCACACGGCCTGGCCACTCACTGCAGGTGGCAGGCGTCCATCCCACGCTCCCATGGAGGGCATGCAAGAGGGGGACTCTTCATGACATACCCAGGAGAGAGGTGGGGATGAACCAGACCCTGTCTGAGCCTGACCTAGGAGCCCCATGGAACTGGGTTCAAACCCTGTGTGGCCTAAGACAAGCCCCTCAACCTTGCTGAGCTCAGTGGCGGGTGGGACAGCGGGTGCTGCTCAGGAGAGCTCAGTGGGAGGGAGCCTGCACGGGGGAGGGCAGGAGGAAGGTACTTATCATCTTTCTGTACGATGCCCGGATGCATGCTGAAAGCAGCTAGGATTTGAGGCAAAGAGGTGACAAGCGCTTACAGTGACAGTCCAGGGTAGGTGTGAGCTGCAGCTACTATGAGTTTGGGCCATGGTCACCAAAGGGCATGTCCACAGCCTCACCCTTGCCTAGCCTGCAGCCAGCTGAACCTGCCAGCAGGCCAGCCCTGCCAGGGACAGGAGAAGGTTGGCCCCCAACCCGCTGCCCATGGAAGTCATGTAGTAAGGCTGAGAGGGGCCAGGCCCTGGTGCCACCCTCAGAGCTTGGCACAGGCCTGCCCTGTCCCCAGATCCTCACAAGGGCTGCTGCGTTGAGTGGTGAGACCTGTATTCCGTGCTGGGAGAGGCTGTCTAGGCCCCAGCTGAGACCCCTGCACCCAAGGTGGGTGGAGGCCGCTGGGCCCTTGTCCTTGCTTTGGGAAAAACCATCCTACTTAATAAAAGTACCAGAAACTACATACATTTATTAACGGCTCTTCATGTGCTTTTTTTTTTTAATAAAGATTTTATTCATTATTTCCAGAGAGAAGGGCAGGGAGGGAGGAAGAAAGGGTGTGAACCATCCATGTATGCTTTTCACCTGCCTCGATAGGGACCTGGCTGGAGACCTGGCCTGCAACCTGCTTATGTGCCCTCACTGGGAATCGAACCAGTGACCTTTGGGTTTGCAGGCCGGTGCTATCCACAGAGCCACCAGCCAGGGCTTCCATGTGCATTTAATACATGAACCCAGTTAATTCACATGAGGTAAGACCCATTTATCAACCCTCCATTCGATAAACTGCCCGGAGCAGCCACGAGGCACCAGACACTGGGCCCCAGCCCAGACCCGCCCCTGGCAGGGAGGAAGCCAGCAGCTTCCACGCACCAGCCACCCAGACTCCTGATGAGGCCTCCAGGCGGAATTTCACGCGGGGTACACCCAGTCCTGGAGACCACCCAGCCTCACACCCCCAACCTATTACCCGGGCCTACACTGCCACCTGGTGGTAATATTGGGAAGGTCTCCACTAAGGGCAATTGGGTCTAGTCCATCCACAGGTTGGGAGGGTCACCACTTGCGGTGGGAAGAGACCTCCTGTCCCCCTGGAGGGAGTGGAGATGGGTGTGGTCTCTCTGAGGGAATCATTTGGCAGCAGCACCAGCCTGGCGGACAAGGGGGAACTAGGTTGACAGGCCATGTGTGTGTGTGTGGGTGGGTGGGTGGATGTAGAGGTCACCTACTGCACTGCGGGCTCTCTGTTTGCAGGGTCACCTGCTGAGATCGCCACCGCTAGTGTCCTGACTGGGAGGAAGCCCATCATCCTTCTATCTTGGCCCCCACCCAGTGGGACGTGTCCCCCGTCCCCCGTGTCCAGGCAGTGCCAGGCCCAGGGCAAGGAAAGCCTTGCCTCGCTGCCGCCTTTTGGCAAAAGGAAGGACTCTTCCTCTGAATGTCCCCCGGCCCCACTGTGTGGCCCTGTGTGTCTCGTGCTGCTTCCCGATGGGCATATGCTAGCGCTGCTGGTGTCACCGCTCTGTTCCTACCCTGTGTGGGGCTCCCCCAAGGCCAGTGTGATCTGGGTGCCCCTAGGCTTCGAGGAGCATGAAGGAGTGGTGACAGGAGAGGCCAGCTCTGTCCTCAGAGAA
Organism: Noctilio leporinus; assembly: GCA_004026585.1. NCBI lineage: Eukaryota > Metazoa > Chordata > Mammalia > Chiroptera > Noctilionidae > Noctilio > Noctilio leporinus. The sequence continues at coordinate 521,410 of PVIW01000028.1, forward strand.
CATTCTTTCCTTCTCTGGGAGCCCGGGGTGTGAGCTCTGCATTAACCCACCTCGTGTCCTATCTCGGCCCTGCCGTATGCTCCGGGCCTCGGCGTCCTGATCTGTACCATGAGGGCACAGCGGTGCCCACACTATGGGGTGGCTGGGGTTACCGGGCTCGGGTTCCGTCTGCGAGCACCCCCGGCGGCCCCCTCGAGTGGACTCTGGGTCTGACCTCCCCACAGGGATATGTAGCAGGAATCTGACCCCCCCTTCCCACCCAGGGTTTTAGAATGTCACCTTCTTGACCTGTTTCGAGTGGCTACTAATCCACAAGTCCCTGCTAATCTGGTGTTCGCCGCCTCCTTCCAGTTAAACAGCTCTGGCTGCTGCAAGGGCAGGGCCGGCCTGGCTGAGCATTTTGAGCCCTAGGTCCCCACATTCACCTCCCCTAGTCCCGGTCCCGCCAGGTGACCCCCATGTCAGGGCCTTCGTCAGCATGAGGGCTGCTCTCCCAACTGAGGGAGGGGGAAAGAGGCAGCGTGCAGGGTGGGTTTGAGGATGGGCCCACCAGACAGGCGGCCCGTCTGAGCGGGTGGGAGGGAAGGCTCCCTGCAGTGCCTACAGCTGCCAACAGATGGCAGCAAGGATGGCACTAGAGGCTGGATGACTGGGGAGCCAAGCGCACCCACCCCACCCCTCAGGCCCCAGCACCCTGCTGTCTCTAGGGTTTGTCTGACAGTCCTTTCTGCAATGGTGTAAAGTGGAGTCCCTGGCTCTCCCAGCGTCTTGATGGTGGATCTCTTTAAGATGGGTGGCAGTGTGCCCTCTCAGGGCATGGGGGTAAAGTGAGATTGTGCTGGGGTTGCATCGATCCAGGATGAGTGTTACTAGGATCAGATTCTGGCCCCTGAGGTAGCCCATTGCCAAGGCCCCTGCTGGGCTGAGAACCCTGGGGTTTCCCCGGCATGGACGGGCACCTGGCTTCTTGCTCCTCCCCTGCATGCTGCATGCCTGTCATTTCTCCAGCTCCTGAAGGTGTCTGGGGAGCACAGAGCCCTGCCCTGACCTCCCAGGGTCAGGGGTGGGGTTGGGGACCAGTGCCAAGGGGATTTGAGATGGGCCGGAAAGGTGCCAAGGGCAGACGTCCCAGGTGGGATGGCACCCTGGGGTCACGGTTGGGGGCGGTGACCTGCTGAAGGTCTCCATGCACATCTCTGCCGCACCCTTCCTGGCACCTGAGGCTCCAACACTTCTAGCTTATTTCTCAGTATCCCTGGCCTCTCAAGATTATCCACCGCCTGACCACAGGGGCCCCTGCTAGCAATCACCCCCTGTCCTGGGCCCTGGGAGGCCCAGACAGGACCGGAAGCCGGACAAGTGGCTCCTAATCCCCCCAGATACCCTCAGCCAAGGCCCCCGGCGCTGGGCCTGCCGTGAGGTGCCACCAGCAGGACAGGTTGGGGGTGCCCTCAGCCTCCGAACTGACCCAGGCACACCTGGACCCTGTCCCTTTCTCCTTCACATACTGTCCAGCCCTCCCCACCTGCAGGCTCCACATCCATGATGCCACAAACCCTGCATCGGAAATATTTGAAAACGTTATCTTGTTGCAAAAAGGTTACCTTGTTGCTGATGTGTACAGTGTAGCTAGGCCTACGATGTTTGTTTCTGTACTAAACATGTACAGATTATTTTTCTTTATTTAATTTATTTATTTTCAGAGAGCGGGGATAGGGGGAGAGAGAGAGAGAAACATTAACTGGTTGTCTCTTGAGCACCCCCAACTGGGGACGGCCCACAAGCTAGGCATGTGCCTGCACTGCCAATCGAACCTGTAACCTTTTGATTGGCAGGCCACACCAGCCAGGGCAGCTTATTTTTCTTGTCATTCCCTAAACAATACAGTACAACAGCTATTTACATGGCATTTACATTGTATTAGGTATTACAGGTAATCTAGAGATGATTTAAAGTATAGGAAGGTGTGACCTGTGATTTACAAACACTATCCCACTTTCTAGAAGGGACTTGAGCATCCGTGGATTTTGGTGTCACAGGTAATCCTGGAACCAATTTCCTATGGATACCGAGAGACAGCTGTAGATGTAGATGTAAAGGGTGTGTGTACACAGATAACACACACGTGTGTGCACGCACACTCAGCCACACATATCACATGCGTGTGCGCACCCCCACTCACCCACACATAATACACGTGTGCGCACCCCCACTCATCCTTCTTTCCTGTTTAGTATCTGTCTGCTCCCACCTCAGGTGGAGACGCGGAGATGGGGGAGGTTCACTGACGGATGGTCGGTGATGTTTCTGGAAGGAATTCAGTCAAGGTCAGACTGCTCGGCTGGAGTCCCTGGGCTTCCCCACCCCCTGCCCACCCACAGGGCTTTCCTTCACATTCTGAAGGTGTCCTTGGCATCCATCTGCAGCCAGGCAACGGGATGATTATGTTCACTTCGGCGGGAAGGTGACACCCTTCTGAAGGCGCCCGCCCACGTCCACCCTGACACCACCTCCGCGCCTGCCTCAGCTTGCGCCCTGACGCCCTGCTCGCAGTCCCTAAGGCGGGTTGTGTGCCTGCTCCTCTCACGGGGGGCACTTCCCAAGGGGCCCCTTTCACCTCAGTTTCAGGACCAGTCCGGGCGGGCAGGCAGCTGTCACCCTCCACCTCCCTGGCAGTGCGGGGAGTTCAAACTGACCCACCAGGCCCAAGGTCACAGGAGGATGTGTCAACCAGAACCTTTCACCCCTTTCATATTTATTGATCCCACACTCTGCGGGAGACTGGGGAGATTGTGGGAAATTTGGTTTTCCTCCAGGACTGGGCAAGAGCTACAAAACAGAATGGGGGTGAAAGGAAGGAAGAAGAGGTGACTGTGAGGGGACAAGGGATGATACACTGGCCCGTCACCCTCAGTGGTCCCATCACCTAGCCAAGTTCACCCACCGGGAAAGGGGCATGGAGCAGGAGGTGGGAGAGGATGGGGTGGGGTCCTTCTGGAGTGAGAGTCCTTATCCTCCGCCCCGCCCCAGTACCAGTCTTACCCTGCGGCCCCACTTGTGGGGTCCCCAGATACTGGGTCTTCTTCAGCTTCTACGTCCTTGGGCTGAGGCGATACTCAACAAAATGGGGGTGGCCAGCACACCCACCCCTTCCCCTCTGGCCCCAGGCCCCTCAGCAGTTCCGCCCGGCTGCTGGGGGTAGAACTTCCCTCAGACCTGGTTGTCACTGACAGGCCCAGCCGCCTGACCCCAGTGTGGGGTGCATGCGTGTACTTGGGGCCCTCCCCCTCACCAGGAGCCCCCACCTCTAGCCCAGGTCTCCACCATGCACCTGGGGGGCTTATCCCCCTTATTTTCACTTGTTCGTGTGAAGGTTTAGCTCTCGAGGGAAGGTTCTGGTCATTTAAAGTCCCGGTTTGTGGGGCAGTCCTGAGAAAACCAGGATGGTTGGTCACTGTCATTTCCCCCCAAACCCTCTGGACCCTGAGGTGGGTCCCACACACATAATCCTTATGGCTTCCCACCCCCATCCATCTCCTGTGACCAGTTCACTGGGAAAGACCATGTACTTTTGTCCCTTTTTGTGTTTCAGGCCCAACTCCCACGTGTCCTGAGACACCTCCCTGCCAGCCCTGGGGGCTCACGCGCCCTCCCTCCTCTGGCCCCATAAGCTCCCGTCCGCATGGGCATCTCCACCCACGGGGGATGGAGGCACAGGAACCCGTTCCAGTTGGTGCCTGAGGCCCCCGGGCAGCCTTGAACTCAAGGTAGAAGCCATTGCATCAGACACATGCAGGCAAAACAAGCACCTGTCGTCACGTAGCCCAGATCCCAGGATCCCAATGACGACCCGGTCCCACCCCCACCCCTCCTGCCCTGCCTGGAGTTTCACACCAAGGGTCACAGGCCCGCACTCTCTTCACGTAAACATCCTAATAACATCTTTAATGTTCTCACTCGAAGATGCTGTGAGTTAAATTACAGCTCTATGCAACCCTAACTTACTTGCCGCCCTCTGGGTCCGTGCAAGTGATAACCTATTTATAGCGTTGAGAGGAGGGAACACATCCAGAATCTTCCCCTGCGGGCTGCCTAGGCCTCCACATCCTGACGCACGGTGTTTGCCCAACAAAAGACCTGCACGTGCCGCCCCCACGTCCCCTCCAGCCAGCGGAGGACAGCCACCGTGGCAAGGCTGGGCACGAGGGCATGCTGCCAGCCTGGCCCCAAGCCTTGCCCAGACCCCCAGGCTGGTAGAATTCCTGAGAGGAATGGGTGGACGGGCGCTAAGGTAAAAAACCAGACTAGGTTTCTCAGGTCTGTTCCCCAAGAGGTGGTCCCCAGCCCCCTGCAGGCCGTGAGACTCAGCCCGCAGCCTGGGACTCGGCTCTCAGCCCAGGGGTCATCCTCGCCCCGCATCCCCAATGTACAGCAAGACAGGGAACCACCTGCAGAAGCAGGTCCCTGGCTTTTAGAGCCCAGAGAAGGGGTGCAGAGGGGTAGCTGCACCCTCGCCTTTTTCTCCTCTCTCCCTGCAGCCCCTGAACACTGAAGGCAGAAATGGCCGCACCCATGTCCCTCCACATCCCCTGGGGCGTTGGGCAACTCAAGGGTGGGGCTGGTGCAGCGGGCCTGCATCCGGCCCCCAGTGCTGGGACGGGCACCGGCGGTGCGTGGACAGGTTCATGCACATGCAGGAGGCCTTTCCGCAGGTCTGGGACCTGTCTCTGCCCCCACTTCCACACCTGTTCCCCCACTTCCCTTCCCCCTCAGATGCCATCCTCCTTTGGGCCCAGCCAACAGCTGGCCGCCCGGAAGCAGTGGCTGGGGGACACTCCACGGCATGGGCCTTCTCTGGGTGTTAGTAGCCTCTTCCTGGCATCTTTGCCCCCTGGGCAGGTCCAGCTGCACTCAGGTGCCACCACACTGTCCCCAAGACCTGGGAGGTTACCTCCCTCACCCCAGAGGAGGCTCCAGATTCCAAAGTCAGGACTCTCCCTACATCCCTCCCCTCCCTTCCCTTCCCCTCCCGTCCCAGGTCTCCCCCACTTCCTCCACATTAGAGGGGCAGACCCTGATGTGACGGGTCTGGGTAGGACACAAGTAGCCAGCAGTAGCTCTCAACCTTCTCTGCAGGAGGGACGTCCTCCATGCTAGGATCCTCAGATCAGGGGACGTCCTTGGCCAGATGCCCAGCCTGGAGAATCAGCAGGTGGGTCCAAGGAACAGCAGGGGCCCCGGCAGGGTAGGTCCTGAGAGTAGGCCGCTCTGTGGGTACGGAGGCAGGTGTCTTCACAGTGGCCTGTCCCTGCGCCACTCATGCGTGGATGGCATTGGCTACGTCGGAGAAAACCAGCCGGCTGGGCCTCTGCAGTGGGCACTGAGACGGGGCAGTGGTCTGCAGAGACAGTCAGGGGAGTCAGGGATCTGGACCAGGGCCCTGCACGCTGCCCCAGTCACCTCTACCTGCACTTCCTGGTGCCCGCGGGCACGTGGCGCCAGCTACGTTTTCTACCTGGAATGTCCTCCCGCTCCTCCCTCAGCCTAGAAGTTCACTCTGGCTCAGATAGCTCCTCCCCCGCAGCCACCCTGTCCCCGACCAGGCACCTAGGCTGGGTGGATTGGGCAGGCTCACCTCTGTGACCCAAGTCCCCGTGGCTGGCCCAGGGACGTGACCAGGAAACAACTGTCAAATGGTCAGCGGTCCCATGGGCTGGGTGGACTTAGGTTCTCAGCTTAATTTCTTAACTATCCCAAGGGGCAACGTGCCTTGATCTAGGCAACACAGGACTCGTGGAAAAACCAGGGGGTCTCTGGTTGCCTAGCCTGGCCTTTCCTGAGTCCAGTCTCCTAACTCTGCCTCTGGTAGGGCCAGACTTCCCCCCAAAACTCCAGCAACCTATGGGGTTAAGGGAAGGAGGGATGCAAAGGGACTTTACGGGTCAGGGGGATATAAGACCTCCTAATGGTGCTCCGGGCCTGGGGGTTTTGGGGACTGATGGCAAGTGGCCAGGCAGCCCATGACTCTGGCAGGATGACCACACAGGTTCCCGTCCATCTGAGGCTGATGGACATAGGAGGTGAGTTTGGCTGGGTCTCCAACTGCCTAGGGTCCATTAGTTATTAGGAACTCATCAATCTACGCAGAGAAGCCACGGTCCCAAGTGACCCCTGCCACCAGCCACTCAGGACCGCAGGCTCTCAGACAGCGGGGGGGGCCCAGGGGCTCAGCCGCCCACCATCTGCCCTGTCAGGGCTCCCCTGCCTTCCCAGCCAGTACACAGTGCACAGGGAAATAGCCAGTTTTCACCTGCACACGGGAAGACTGAGGCTCAGAGAGGCCAGTGGGCTTTCAGGATCACCGGGTTTTTGGGGCAGAGCCAGGCTGGATGCCAGGGCCGGCCTGGCCTGGCCTGAAGGGTGTCTGTGGGTGGCCATGGAGCAATTCTACCAGTTTCTAAACAAACATGGCAAAGCCCATACCCTGACAGCTGTCACCTGACCACTCCAGGAGGCAGGCAGAGGGAGGGTGGAAGCCTGGTGGACAGGCTGCAGGCCGGGCCGGGGCAGGTGGGAGGAGACTGACCGTGCCCACCTTGCCTTGCAGGGCCTGCACAGAGGCCGCGTCACGTCCGTGCTCCAGCAGCTCCTGCTCCAGCTCATCTTGTTCCTCCGTGGGGTCGAAGCTGTACATGGGCATGAGCTGGTGGCGTAGCTTCTCCAGCCTGGGGTGGGGGTGCAGGGGCTGCTCAGGGCGGAGCCGGCCTTGCCCCTCCCACCAGCCTTCTGGGCCCCACCGGCTGATCAGCAGGACCACAGCACGCAGCCTTGTGTAGGAATCTAAGATTTCCCCCGGGGTTAAATGAAAGTCATTTCTGTGCCAGCTCTACTTCTCCGAGAGGCGGCCCAGGAGGGACAGTTACACAGCCACCATCTGTAGAGGCCCTTAGGGGCTGCCTAGGTTAGGGCAGTGGGGCGAGAGTGGTGGTGCCAACCTGTTCCTTGCCGCCCCTTCGACCCCCAATGCCAGGGTCATACCTGCCTGCCCTGCGTGGGACTCCTTGGGATGGGGGCTCAACCATCCACAAGCAAAAGGGCCACCCTCAAGCCTGAGTGTGCAGAAGGGGCCCTGACACACTGACCAGGGATAGGGGTGCCAATGGTGGGGGCTTTCCTCCCCCGTCCCCACCCGGGGCCTGGCCTCGCCTGCCCGTGGGCTGGGCTCTGGGAGGCAGCTGGGAGTTACCTTTTCTTCTTCCTGACGTACAAAACCTGCAAGAGAAGCGGCGGAGTCAGTGGCCAGAAAAGGAGGTCCTGATGGGCCCTGCCGTTCCCCAGGGAAGGGGACATGCTGGGGCTGATGGACAGGAGACTGGGGTCCCCAAGTCCTCTGAGACCCACAGATTCTGCACTGTGCGTCCCTCTGGAGTTTCACTGAGGAGCCCAGCCCAGGAAGACCACCCAGTCCAGTCCAGCCTAGGGCTATGGGCCCCACGGCCGCCCACACTGACGGAGGCTCCATATACTCAGCTCCTGCCTGGGGCTTCTCGGGGTGGAAGGGTGAGGGGACACTTCGGCATACGCCCTGCTCTCAGCTGTCCCCAGGCCCAAAGACCTGAATGGGGATAAAGAACAGGGGATAGGCAGGGGCCCCAGGCAAGGCTCTGGGCTGGGCTCCCGGAGCTTCCAAGGGAGGCTGGTGGCCCTCAATGGACAGGGACTGGGAAGAGGGCCTGTGCCACTGGACCAACCTCGTGTCCTGATGCTGGAGGGACACAGGAGGACCCCTGGGTCCTACACTCCATTAGGCAGACTTGAAGCTAAAGGCCTGACCAGCCTGAGGAAACATCCAGGACCCAGGAGCTCAGGGCTGGAGCAGTAAGGGGGTGACTACCAGGAAGGGACTCTGGGGGTCTAAGCTACCATCTTGCTCTTCCCTGAAGTGGCTGTTTCTGGCTACCTGAAGCATGGTCTTCGGCCTGGTTTGGGACATGTCTCTAGAGTCCGTCCAAACCCTCCTTGGCTCTCAGACTCTCTGGCCCATTTATAGCCCAAATCTGGTTTGGATTCCAGGCTGACCCAGAGCTCCTCCTGCTGCTCATTCCTGGGGGACCCCAAAGGCCTGGGAAGAAATGAGGTACCCTTTGCTCCCCCTTATTTTCCCCAGGGGTTACCTCTGGGTGGTCCTCTTGCTCTCCTGTGGGTGGGATTCGAAGAGGGGTCAAGGTCTCTGGCCCAGCTCCAGCACCCTATACTCCCTCACCTATTGGCCCTGCCCCAACCCTCCTCCCTGCCCGGGCCCCTCCCCTGCTGTTCCCCCTGTTTCCTTTACAAACCTTCCCCCTCCTCACTGTCTAGCAGCAGCCCCACCTCCTCCAGGAAGCCCTCTACCACCACTTCTCCTATGGGAGACACACAGCCTGGCACGGATTTGCTCCTGCGTGTTCCCTGCACGAGGAGAAGGGGCCGTTTCCCGCCCTTTGCCCCACAGCCTTCCTTCCTCGCATTCCAGGCCTCCGAGTGTTCTGGAACCAAGGGTGGGGGGATCCCCCCAAGCTCCTAGGTTGGACTCATGGAGAATTACAAGGCGGATTCTAGGCCCCGATTGGCCCCTGAGGTTGGGGTGTCTCTGTCTGTGTGACTGCTGCAGGGGTGCCAAGAGGAGAGGCTGGTGTCCGGCTTCGTCCTGCCCTGGGAGACTGCTCAGGGCCTGGCCCCGCTCGCTGTGCGGCATCCTGGCCCTGTTTGTCAGCCAGCGCTTATTCCTTGGCAGTGATCCGGAGCCTGTGGGGCCCATATGGTGACTCTGGTTCAACAGCAGCTCCAGGCAGGCCACGGATGAACCCCAGAGCCCTGTTTGTCACAGCAACATGTTCCTGAGCTGGGGCCAGCCACCAGAGGCTGCGAGGGGCAGCGGGCAGAACGCCACCACTGCCAGGTCGGCTGGGGACCTCAGGCGCGCCCCCACCCTTCCTGGTCCCAGGCTGCACCGTCTCCAGCGACCCCCCAGTGTCGTTATGAGCGCCATGTATCATCCTGGAGGGAAGCTCATATCTTCGGTGCAGACACCGAATGCGGAAGCATGTTGTGCACTAGGAGGGGACACCATCAGCCCTCAGGCCAGCACGCCTCCGTCCTGTTGCCCGCACAACTCTGCTTTCTCGCGATGCGGGGGCCGCTACCTGAGATCTCAGCGCTAACGTTGCCTCCCCAGCTGTCCCCGACCAGCCAACCTGGAAAATGTCCCCCCACCCCTGTCCATTCGCCGACCCAGTGCCTATGGGCTTCCCTTGGCACCTCAGTTTTACATCTTCCACTCCCTGTGGAAAGACCTAGCCAATAGGGTCCTGCAGGCTTGCTCTGTGGCCAGTACCCCGTAAGTCAGTACCCCGTGAATGACTGCCAAGTGAATGAATGAACGGACACGGCCAGTGGCCTGCCGTTTGCGGACCATCCCACCCGGACTCCGCAGCCTCTACCCAGATTCCTGCTGCCCTGCACTGGTCTGCCTCCCTGTTCTACTTTCTGCTCACAGAACCCTCTGCCCGCCTCCTAACTTTGCCACCAGGAACCTCCACCCAGGAAGCACCGTCGTCCTCCCCAGCTTCTACATGGCCTTCAGGGCCCAGCTTAAAACACCATTTGATCCTCGGCAACTTCTCCAGGTCTCCCGATTGCAGGCAGCCTCTCTGGTCACCGGGCCCCAGTGCACAAGTCCCCAGGGGAGAGGAGGGTTGCGTGACCATTAATGGACAGCTGTCTTTGATAAGAGTCTCTAAAATGGAAGCACTGACCACCCGCCTGCCACTGTGGGTCATTGGGGCAGCCCTAGCCCACCTCCGCTCTTACCACGGCCACAGCCAGGCCAATCACTGTGATGATCCCGAAGGACAGAAGCATGGTGCCCACGCCAGCTGTGCCACTACCCACGTCAGGCATTCTGGTGTCATTAAAGCTGGTGGCTTCTGGGCTGAGGGTGGTGGTCTCAGAGGCTGGCCCGTCTGTGGCAGGCTCAAGGTTAGGCTCAGAGGTGGATGGCCGGGTGCTGAGCCAGCCCCTAGCAGACAGGATCCTGGAGCTCATGCTGATGCCGGGAGACTGCCTGTGGTCAGTCAACCTGCTCATTCACTCTGACATCAGTACTGTCCCCGGCTGTGTCCCTGCTGCCCATGCAGGTGGCCAACTCCTTGGATAAAGGGAGATCCCTGCTTCCTTGGATACTGGAAAGGAAAGAATAAAAAATATGAGGCTGAGGATGGGGCTCCATGGTGACATGAAGCCCCCTAAGTTCTGCAGACACTGGGGAAGTACAAGTTGGAGGGCGAGGGCAAGTCCAGGGGACATTAAGACATGTGCTTTTTATAGCTACAGTTCCCATGTGGCTTTAGGAAGGTGAAAATGAAGCTCTGCCCCTCTCTGTGGGTAGGATGACCGGAGTGAGCATACTTGGAGCTGTGAAAGGTATTGGGGAGGTTTGAAAGAAAAAGTCTCCCTGCATAAGACCCTGACCCCAACCCTTCCTCCCCATACTCCGCAACCCCTCTCTTCCTTTCCCTACAGCCCTCATCTCTTGCTTGAAGGAAAATAAACAAACAAAAAACAAATAAACATACAACACACACACGCACACACACACACACACACACGCAAAACCCTCTAGTTTTTTTCCTTTTTGGAGGGAAAACACTTGCCCAAGAGTCAGACAGGCCTATGTTTGAATTTCAACTCAGCCACCTAATGGGATGACCTTAGGCAAGTCACTCCACCTGTCAGTGCCTGTCTTTCTGACTCTAAGGTGGGGGTAGTAAGAATGCCTCCCTCACAGGGTCAGAGGGTCACTGAAATGGCAGAATGAGCCAGTCCCTAGAAACCACTTAGCTCAGCACACCTCCGGTGGTGAGCACCCAGCCAAGGTAAGAGCTTCTCCGCCTGGCCAGCCCGCTTGGGCAATGGACTCAGAAGTGCCTGGAGCCAGCCCACTGTGTGGCCCAGGTCCTCTGGCAGAGCTCCTCTGCAGGCTCTTGGGGTCACTGGGTCCCCTATAAGGGACCTGTGTAGCCACCAGGGACAAGAAGAAAAGCAAGGGGGGCATGTCTTCCGAGGTAGGGTTGGAGCAATCACTCTGAGGTGCTTCCTGCTCCCCTCTCCTCCTCCCTTAGGAGCAGAGGGTGGGAGATGTGCCCAGCCCAGGGTGCTCCTTAGGCCTTCCCAGGCCAGAAGGCCCTAGAGAAGGCAGGGTGGGAAGGGGCCCTAGCTGAGCTGCAGGGCAGGCCAGAGAGAGGAAGGACCCGCAGCAGCACATGGAGATGGCTCCTGGGTGGATGTGGGGGGCACCTGCCTGAGCAGGTGAGCGGGAGTAGGTGTGAGGCTGGCACACACCCGCGATGGCTCCCCAGGCAGGAGGAAGGCTGGACGACCGACCTGGGATAGGAGAAGCTCCTCTTACTCTCTGCCCTCTCTCCCTCCAGGGAGGCTGGGCAGGTCAGGAGTCCCAGGTTCTTTCTTGGCTCTGCCACTGACCCGGGGTGACCTTGGGCCAGACCCTTAACTCTTTCAGAGGCTCTTTTACTCCTGTGTCCGAAGGAGAGAAAGGGCCCCGCTCCTCCCTGTCTGGGACTGCCTGGGTCCAGAGCGCCGGAGAAGCGACCCGGGATGAAAGGGAGCGGCCCCGCGACCTCCCTCGGCAACTCTTCTCCATCGGGTTCCTCAGTCCTCCCTGACCCAATCACCATCCCCGCCTCCGCGACCTCAGCACTTACTTAATCCTCTTGGGGACGCCGAGCTCAGCGGGAGAGGCTAGGGGTGGTGGTGACAGGCAGGAGGACAGAGCCCGGGGATCCCCCAGGCCCGGGGTAACGGGGGGCGGGTCCGATCCGAGGTCCGCCCTCCCTGTCCGCTCCGAGCCCGGACTGTGGCCCCCTCCGCCGCTCGGCCCGCAGCCGCGAGCGCTGGCTCCCCCTGCGTGGCGGGCACAGGCCGGGCCGGGACCCACCGCGGGGGTGGGGCCGAAGCCAGCAGCCGCGCGGGTCAGTGATGCTCCAGCACCCGCCCCTCCCTGCCGTCTCCGCGCCCCCGGGCCCCGATTGGCTGTCAGCTCCAGAGCCCTCCCAGCATTGGCCCGCTCGCCTGTCGCTTGGATCCGGCCCCGCCTCCAGAGGGAGCCGGGTGGTAGTTCTCGGACACCACCCCTCACCCGCCGCGGCCTCTGCAGGAGTCCCGCTGGCACCGTGGGTGGCTAGGCCCCACCTGGGTCAGAACTCGGGCCCAGGGCCAGCTCGGCTCCTCCTCTGCCAGGAACGGCTCAGGGCCCTATAACGCAGGCGGACGCTGCAGGCTTAGGGAGAGAGCATTGGACTGGCAGTCCTTGGGCCTGCGTGGAAGTCCGGTTCGACCCTGCTCCGGCTTTGTGGCCTAGAGCAAGATGCTTCCCATCCCTGGGTCTCGGATTCCTGCTCAGATGGGCTCTATTGTGAGGGCTCTTGGTAAACGACACCACCCGGGGTATACAGATGGGGCATATTTAGAGAAATTGGGAGAGGGACAGTATTATTCTTGGAGTGGTGTTACTGGGCACCCGACCCTGGCAAGCCTCCGAGTACCCCTCGCAATAGCCTCCATCCAGGGCTCAGTCAGCTCAGCTCAGGGTAGAGGCTTCAGGTGCCTTCCAACCTTCAGGTTCTCAAAGCAGTTTACGGAGATCTTGGAACTGGCTTGTTACAGACATTGATCCCTGCGACTACCCCGGGAAACTCGGTGAACAGTGATCTAGTTAGCAGTCGATTCTGGCGGAGGAAGGGGGCGTCGGCAGACCACACTTCGCGGGACACCGCCATGAGTCCTGTAGGAGCAACTGAGGCCCATAGGGCACCAGGGCACCAGGACAAAGCCTGACGACTAGTTAGCAATGGAGTCAGGATTCAAACCCCGGTCTCTTACGCCCTGTTTCTGGTTCCCTACTCCAAACCCTAAAGCAGGAGCGAGAGGGGCAAGAGCCGCCCTGGGGTTCAGCTGCCACCTGGCCCCCACCCTGCTCAGGCTCTGGACAGCGTGTCAACTTCTGGCACCCGGGTCCCACAGGTGACACGCCTGCTTTCGGTCCGGCTGCACACCTCCCCGGCCGGGGACCAAACGCCAGCTCGGAGCAGTCGCCGCGAGCTGGAGCGGTCCTGCCGTGACCTTCAGGAAGATCTGGGCCCCTGGGGGGCAACCCCACACAGAGCCACGCACTTTCCCGCCCGTGGGCCCGCGTCGTAGTGCGAGTGGCGTTCACAGCTCCCGGGGGACTCTCGGGCGCCGCTCCGTGGCGTTAGGAACCCTGGAGCTGGGCGATTGGGTTCACCCGAGCCCTTTCTCCACTGCGCCGACCCCGGAAGCGGGGCGCCGGAGGGAGCTCACCGTGGGCCACACGCGTCCGGAAGCCGAGCCCTCGGCCCTGATGCCGGGCGGGCGGGGGGTCGGTAGCCGCTCGGGCAAGTACGCGCTGGCGGGGGGACCAGGTAGGGGCGCCTCCTGGATTGCAACACCTTCGAGACGCCACCCTTCCCTCCGCACGAGCCCCCGTGGTGCATCTGGGGAAACGGGCTTGCGGGGAGGCGGCCTAGCCTGGGTCGTGGACGCGGCGGGGCCGCACGGAGAGGGCAGCTGCGCCCGGACTTCGGGCCGCCGCAGCGTCCAGGCGACCGAGACTTCTCTGCGGTCCGGAAGACCTGGGTTTATGCCTTGCCTGGGGCAGACAGTGCCTAGCTGGATGACTTTGGACGAGTCGCGCCCACCCTGGGAGCCCCCTTCTCGCGTCTCCCGGTCTCTGATGTGGCATCTCGCGGGCGCTCAATAAACGCTTGTTGGGACCTTGGTCTGTGTGGAAGGAAAGGGACCACTGATCTAAAACCGTCAGGAAAACCTGTTTGTGGTAACTTGACTATAAAATGAACGAAAGAGTGTCAGTATTTTGGCTGGCAATTCATGCTGACATTTAGGATTGTGGGTTAAATTGGGGTCCGATGGGGTGGCATTTCAGCATCCACATCAATGACAGTACAGGCAAAGTATCAGAAGCAAAACCTCCCACCAAAGGCAGCCTCCTCCCCCTTGTACTATTTAGAGCAGATACCACTGAGTCCCTGCTGTCTTGAGTGGCCCCCAGACCCTTGACCTTCACTGACCAATGCACTGCTTGTCATAACATTGGTGTTATTTCCCCCATTTTATGGACAAGGAAACTGAGACTCAGAAATAATCATGGTCCCAAGCGCATGCACTCTGGGTCAAACCAGTTGTCCAACCCCAAGCCTGAGCCCTGACCCACCAGCAGCTCATTTCTCAGCGGAGGCTCAGCTACAGGTCCAGCTCACTTCAGCCAAAAACATCACTGGCTAAGACCAGAGGAATCAAACAGCTGGATGGGGGTCTAAAATGGAGTCAAGAAGGTGACAGAGCAGGAGCGTACTCTTTGGCAGCAGGTCACACAAGGCTCAGTGCTGTCCTGGTTCTCCTTCTCTCTCAGGGTGGCAGCAAGTCTGAACACCGCAGCCCCTTTGAGGAGCCAGGGATTGTGGCCTCCATCTCCACCCAGCCAGGGCCAGTGGTCACCTCAGCAGCTGACATCACGAGGAAGACTTGAGGACTTGAGAGTGCTCGGGGGAACCTTCTCCTGAGCTATGCAGCTTTGGGGTGGGATGCAGCGGGTCCTCCTTCTTGGCCTCAGGAGGAGGGGAGGCACTTGGGGCTGGGCCTTCAGCTCCCAGCAGCACCATCCGCCTCAGGCTGGGCTGTCGAGTGCCACTGAGCTGGTCAATGAGTGGACAGTGGCCTTTGAGAAGAGGGGCATCCCTGAGGCCCGGGAATCCAGTGAGTACATCGTGGCTCATGTCCTTGGAGCCAAAACAGTTGAGTATTGTGTTGTTGGGGGGTAGGGAGAGCAGTCAGAGGGCCTCAGGGAAGCGGGGAGAAGAAGGACTTTGGGGAAGAGAATTCCAGGCTTTTCTGCTCCGCTGAGTGCTGATCGGAGAGTGATGTGATTTTTCTGGATGAATGCCTTAGGCAGATACTTATTCATCTTGTGAACTAGTAGAGTGTGTGCTGGGCTAGGGGTACAGAGGTGACCAAGGTGGCCAATATTGGGCCCATGGGCATTGCTCACTTCAGAAGTCTGGGTCAGGGCTGCTGGACCAGGGGAGCCAGTCACCCACATTCTCTATGGGGCAGTTTCAGAGCCTGAGGCCAGCACTTCGGAGGCAGCCCCTGACCCCTGGGCAACTACAGTGCATCCAGGAGCTGTGTAGCCGTCGACTGCAAAGGTGAGCACCCACCAGCCCGACCTGAGTGCTCTGTGAGGAGCAAGGGTTTCCAGTCCCCCAGGCCCACCAAGTTCATAATCAGGAAGGAGGACACTGCCCAAGGGCTTTTGGATGCCGTTGCGATGAGGGTGTGGTGAGACGGGGGTCATTGTGATAAACAGGAAGACGGTAGGGTAGGGAGGGAAGGCCTTGGCAGGATACCCTGGGGACGGAGACATGACCCTACCTTACACTTCCGGCCGCAAGTGCTACCCTTCACCCCAGGCGTGGTCCTCTTGGCCCGGGCTCTGACACCGATATTCACCCCCCACCCTCTGCAGGATGCCTGTGCAGTACATCCTTGGTGAGTGGGACTTTCAGGGGCTCAGTCTGAAGATGGCACCCCCAGTGTTCATCCCTCGGCCAGAAACAGAGGTACGGGGGCCACCAGGTCAGCAAGATGGGGATGAGGGTGGGGTTCAGGACATGTGTCTTGCCCCTGACTTCCTCCAGGGGGCACTGGAGCCCCATGACTGTTATCTTTAGAGGCAGGCAGGGCAGTGCCCTTCCAAACCCAGGTGTCCTGGTGGGCTGGGTAGATGAGACCAAGAGGACAGACATCTCCTCCTGGCTTCTTTGACTGTCCTTGTCCCAAGCCATCGCTCAGCCCCCAGGGCTGTCAATGGCTCAGGGTACCCCTGCTAGCTCTGTCTACCAAAGACTTAGCCTGACCCTGTTGTTTCCCTAGAAGCTGTTTCTTAGGCCCATGCCTCCCTAACCCATAGGAAACAAACCACCTCCTCCTCCAGGAGGCACAGGCGGAGGGGGAAGACTGTGGCTGGACATCTGGAGGCCTGGTATAGCTGCGTGACCTCAGGCAGGTCACTGCCCTCTCTGGGCCCAGATGATGAGCGGGTTGGGCCTTCAGACCAGGGGATCTGTGACCTGATGGTCCTTTTGGATCGACTGTCTGGTGAGGTGATCACCTCTGTCCCTCCAATTGCTAGGGTTGGGGAGTATGTGGCCCCGGCATGCTGTCTCTTGGCAAGGTACCCTGATCCTGGGAGAGATGCTTTCCATGGCCTCTCTCTGACCGTGTAGGTGGCAGAGCCAGGAGCCGGAGTAGAGCAGAGGATGGGGCTGGGTGGGGCCAGTGGGTGAGCCAGAGGGCACCAGGTTCTGAGGAAGGGGCATTTCTAGAAAGGTACCGAGGCACAGAAGCATTCCTGGGTAAGATTAGGCCTTCTCTGCCTGCCCATCCAGGGTCCCAGAGCCCCTCCTCACACTCCCAACCCCTCTCTCCAAGCCAGGAAGCTCTCACTCCACTCATTCCCACATCGCAAGGTAGTAAGGCCTGGTCCTTGCCTCACTGCCTGGGGTCAGGGTGAGGACAGCAGGGAGTCCAAGACCTTGCTGAAGTCAAGAGGGCTGCTGAAGGGCAGTGGGGTGGGGTGGGGACAGCGCTCAGACCCCCTGGCTCCTGGGTCAGAGCCCCATATGTCACCTGGGACTATCCCACCTGGGACTGGCTGAGCTGGGAAGGGGTGCTGAGACTAGAGTAGGATGTGGTCTGCCACCTGCAGGCTATTGGGAGGTCACCCGCTACCCTCCCCACAAGCATGTGACCTCTGGCCAGGGGGTCATTCACTATTTCCCAAAGCTGCTAAGGGTCAGGGTAAGGGATGGAAGCTACTGTGACAACCTCTGAGTCCCCTTAGAGTTGACCTGGCACCAGTCATGTATTCCAGGGTTGAGTGTAGACTTCTGGCTCCCATGTGGGCCTCCCTTTCCTGGCTGGGTCTGGGCCAGGAGGGCACTTCTGCTGCAGCGGGAGGGGTTGGGGAGGCGGGCGGCTGCGGCCGGGGCCCAAGTCCTTGCCTCACTGTACAGACGTTTCTCAGAATTTGCCAGGTTCACCCCAATGTGAAGCCAGCCACGCTGGGGGTGCATTACCAAGAACTTGAGAGGACGTGGCCTGTGGTGGGGAGCAAGGGGACGGGTGCACGGGAGGGAGGTGGCGTCGGGGTCTCCGTCGCTGACGGATGGTTTCTGACGAAGGGTGCGGGTGCCTGAAATGCCCGGCTGTAGGTGTGCGGCCTGATGGGCCGGGTTTTCCCCGGGGCTGGACGGGGGCCGGACCTGCCTGGAGTCTGTCCGGGGAGACAGGCTGTGACGCTCTGAGGGGAGCCGTTCTGCCCAGCCCGGTGGGTGCGGCTCCAGGTCGCCTGATTGGCTTGAGGGAGGCAGTGCCACGTCTAGGAACGTGATCCCAGCAGAGGGTGTGCGGCACTTAGGTCCCTCCGAGGCCTTGGGCCATCCTCTTGGGGTGTGGAGCCCCGGGTGGGCAGTAGCGCCAGGCGGAGCTGACAGCAGCCTGTTGCCTGTATCCCTCCTGCCTGCCACTCTGCCCTCAGCCCGCTCTGTGCTTGGACTCCTCCCTAGTTCATCTGCAAAAGGGCCCTGGGCCTGGGACCAACCAGTTCGACTTCAGTCCCATGTCCCGTCCCCCCCCACCACCACCACAGAGCCACCATCTTCACACTGAGGGAGGCTCTTCTTCACTGGGTGAGGAAGAGAGTTTCTGGACTTCTTAGGGTTGTCTCCACCCCCATGGGGGTCCCAGAGCCAAGATGGCCTTCCTGTGGTCCGGAGTGCGGGACAAGGGGGCTCTGCTGGCGGTCAGGGCACTGTCTCTCAGCTTCACACCCTGCCCAGGGTGGCCACGCACATATGTGGGGTGTGTATCCGAGGTGGGGTGTCTGTCAGGTGTCTGGCTGCTGTGGGTGGCTGAGGGGTCATTCTCCAGCCAGAGGAGGTCTGTCTGTGGCCCGGAAACTGAGAGGAGCTCACAGCCCTGACAAGTCTCAGCTGTTCCACCAGCTGCTCCGTCCGCTCACCACTGAGACCGCAGGCTCTCGGCCACAGCCCCAGACTTCGCACTCGTGCCGGCCCAGCGCTGGGGCCCAGCTGGCTGTCAGTGCCCCAGGCTCCCGGCGGGCTTGGTCCCGGGCGGCGTGGGCAGGTGAGGCACGCCCTCCCTGGCTGCAGCCCTCTCACCTGCAGGCGGTAGCTGGTGCCGTGCAGAAGGGGCTTGGGCAGGAAGGTGGGGCCCGCTGGCTGGGTTCTGCCTGCCTTGGGCTTGCTACTCTGGGGACAGGTGAGCTTTGCCCCTGGGGTTGGGTACCCAGTAGGAAGAGGTGCTTTTGGGGATCCAGCATGGAGGGGCTTCTGCGGAGAGTACGGCCTGGCTGTTGAAGTTGGGGGTTTGGAGGCGCCTAGGGTCTGGGGGTCAGAGCGTAGCTTGCCACAGCTACGGAGTTTGTCCCACCCTTGGGAAGCAGCCCTCTGCGGGCCGAGCCCTGCTGGTGGGGGACACCTCTCACTGAGTGACATCCCTGGTCTTCCCGCCGTGGAGCCTGCGGTCTGATGGGAAGGGTGCCCAGTGGGGAGGGCCAGGCAGGAAGAGCCTGGCAGGAGTTGAGCCGGTCTTCCTGGAGGAAGTGGACCTTTATTCAGAAGAGGGGTGTGCCCACCTGCTGACCCCTCCCATAATTCCCTAGGACCCCACGAGTCCCTCATTCAAAGGGAGGCCTTTGGGAAGGGGCCGCACTGCCCTTTCCCTGCGACATGCCTGGTTGGAAACACGTGGCCTTGGGTGGCAGCAGCCCTACCCTCGCCTGCGCCCTACGGGGGCTTCTATGCACAGTCCCTGCGGGTGGCAGATGGGTGGGTGAGACTTGAGACCCTACTGTTGCCAAAGTGACGTGGTCTGAAAGGGTCTCCCTGTGCCGAGGTGGGCACGGTGCAGGCGGGACTGTGCTCTTACCCCACCCACCATCTCACCCCCCACGGAGGGAGCACCCTGTCCCTTTGGCCTAGAAGCCTCCTTGGAGCCTCCTAAGCTCAGCTCGGTGAGGAAGCTGGGGACATCCCAGCCCTTGATTATTGGCCACTGTGAGCTGCAAGGTAGACTCGAGGCGAGACCTTGACCCGTGGGCCCGAGTTTCATGGACCGATTGTGAGATTGTGAGGACCTGACAGGTTAATATGGGGAAAGCTCTGGAAGCAGGGCCAGACACAGAGGGGTAGTCAGGGACGGTCGGGTGGTCGTTAGCGCTGCCTCTCACCCTGTGACGTGCTCATGAACCGCCTGCCCGTACCGTGTACCTCCTTAACCTGGTTCGGTTTGCTCGCCCCCACAGCCCGGCAAGGTGGGTTATCCTCAGCGGTGCTCAAGTTCACAGTTGGGGAAACGGAGGCAGAGTGACCTGCCCGTGGTCCCAGCAGCCATGAAGTCCCCTGCTGTGTTCCTGCAGAGGCGGGTTACACTGGGGTCTCCTGGCCGAGACCCCCGGGGCCAGGCGAGCCCAGCTCTGACCCAGACCCGTACCCCGCAGGAGCTGGTTGGATGGGTGCTGGAGGAGGTGGCCCAGAGGCGCTGTGCGGCGGAAGCCCAGGGAGGCCCCGTCATCCTGGAGGTGGGCTGCGGATCAGGAGCCATTTCCCTCAGCCTGCTGAGCCAGCTGCCCGAGGTGAGCTTCCCCACCCTGGGCAGGCCGACTGTCCCTGCTGCCTCTGCCCCGGCTGCCTCTGCCGGAAGCATCTGCGGGGCAGCTCCGAGATGTCGAAGGACAGGGCTGCCCCAGCCTCCATGGTCACAGCCTCTATCCGTCCCCTTCTGTCTGGCCAGACTCTGGGCCACAGAGGGAAAAGATGTCTTTTCCTGCTTGTTGGGCCAGTGGTTGGTGGAGGGCTCTGGTCCTGAGGCCTGGCCTCTCCCGGCCCCTTGCCCGCATGTACCCTTCGTGTCTTCTTGGAGCAGAGCCGAGTCGTTGCCGTGGATAAGGGAGAAGCCGCCATCCGCCTGACGCATGAGAACACTCAGAGGTAGGTGGGCTAGGGGACCAGAGGGTCAGGGCTCGGGCCGGGGTCAGACTTGGGCCTGGTCTCAGCCCCTGTTCAGCGAACAGACCCTCTGGGGCGCTGCGGGCAGCGTGGTGTGGCTCCCGCCTGGTGACCATGGACGGTGGGCGTCAGGTACCCTGCAGACCGCAGAGGGTTTACCCTCCCAGTCCCTGCAGCCAAGGGCGGGAGTCGGCCCGGGCTCACCCCGCCTTCCCATCTCTCCAGGCTGCGTTTACAGGACAGGATTCAGATCGTCCCCCTTGACGTGACCTTAGGTACCTTTCCCACATCCTCCCTGGGGCGGGGACCCTGGGACAGGTGCTGCTGGGAGGATGAGGTGCCTGCAGAACTGCAGGGAGGGCTTCTCAACATGTATTCTCACGTGTGCACATGTATGCGCACATGCGCACTCGCAGGGGTGTCTCAGACCAGCCTGCTGAGGTCAGGCACGTCTGTTGCCTGCTGGACATGAGGGGACCAGCCTGTGGTTTCTCTTGCTTTCCAAATCCCCCGTAACTAATGAGTTACCTGCGGCTCGCGTGTTATTAAGAGATAAGCAAGAGGTTAAGAGAAAGGTCCTCTGTTGCGCCCCTCGGTCCCCACCCTGCCCAGGCACAGTGTGGCTTGGCCACGCTCTTTACCACACGTCTAGGCTGCTGGCTGTAGAGCCTGGGCCCTCATCTGCAGGTCGGGCTGATCAGGACTCGAGATGGCCCCCCGTGTGGCTTGAGGGGAGGGACACGGTGGTGGGTGGAGCCACCGTCTACCTCCACTTCTCTGCTGTGTGTTCCCTGGAGCACAGAGGGGAGCTGGTCACACCTTCTGCCCTGGGGACCCGTGGACCTGATCGTCAGCAACCCTCCCTACGTCTTCCGCCGGGACATGGAGCAGCTGGCCCCTGAGATCCGCAGGTGCGGGGTGGGGTGGAGCCCGGCCTGAGAGGGCCGAGTGGGATGGGTCTCCCGGGAGGGCCACACGGTTGGCTGAAAGGGTGCTGGTGTTGGAAGAGAGCTCACTCTGGAGCCGCAGATCTGCCTGGGGTTAGCTTCTGCCTTCCCACTTACGACCACCGGACAACCACCCTACCTGTCTGAGCCCTGGTTTCTTGCCTTTGAAAGGGGGCCCCGGGGCTCAGCAGTGATGCAGTGCAGAATGTCAGACACGGCAGGATACTTGGAAGGTGCTGGGACGGGCGCAGCGGGGTACAGAGCCTGAGCCCAGAGGGAAGGTGCCTGTGCGAGGCCATGGGGCTGAGTGGGAGAGTGGGGCGCTGAGCCCTCCTGCTCTCAAGTGGCTGAGCGCCCCGGCAGCTCCAGACGAAGCGGTGGCGGCGTGGAGCAGGGTGCTGGCTCCCCTTTCTGGGCTCTCAAGGGTGGTCAGGGCCAGCTCCAGGCCTCCTGAACCCGGAATAGTAACAGCTTTGGTGGGGGGACAGTCGCTCGTGCCGGGGGCTGGCAGGTGACGGGGTTCACGGAGCACACGCAGCACTGCCCAGGGTGCCGCCTGTGGGACAAGGGGGAGTTGGAGCTGCTGTCCTTTGGGGGTCGCTCCTCTGAGCCCAGAGTAAGTTCACAGGGCCCCCTCCCTAGGCTCTTCCATGCCTTTGGGACAGCCCCTGTCCCAGGCTCTTACTGCCCCTGCTTCCCCATCAGCTACGAAGACCCTGCAGCCCTGGACGGTGGGGAGAAGGGCATGGACATCACTGTGCACATCCTGGCCCTGGCCCCGCGGCTCCTGAAGGACTCTGGGTATGGGTGGGGCGCACCCCCGGGTGGGTCTCCAGCAGCCTCATCCCCTGCCAGGGTGTCCTGGTTCTGCCCCACCCCTCCCAGCCTGGGCAACCCGAAAGTGCAGGTCCCAGCCCCGCCCGCTTGAGCTGGCTCATTTCTCCCCGTGTAGAAGCATCTTTTTAGAAGTGGACCCAAGACACCCAGAACTCGTGGGCAGCTGGCTTCAGAGCCGGCCTGACCTGTCGCTCAGCCTTGTGGCTGTGCGCAGGGACTTCTGTGGGAGGTGAGTATCCCCTCCCCCGGCCCTTCAGCATGATGGTCCTTTGGGTCCCTCGCAGCTCCGGCTGTGGGGACAGCGCTTCCTGCTCACTGGCCCCTTGTTCCTGTTTCCTCAGGCCCCGGTTCCTGCATATCCAGAGGTCTGGGCCCTGCCCTGTGGGCATCTGGCCAGGGCCACAGCCCATCGGGGTGCCTGGGTGACACTTCTTCCAGAATGTACCTTGGAGAGAGGGGACTGGGGCCTTCCAGAGCCTCAGACGCGGGGGGCCTTTCCTGGGACTCTGGGATTCCCCAGCTCCACATTCGTAGAAGTTTGGGGAAAGGAGGTAGGGCAGGGGTGTCCCTCCTGGGGCAGCGAAGGGCACGGGCATTCCCAGCCTGGCTGCGTCATGCTAGCGTGGCCGGTGCGGGCTGCTCAGCTTCCCTGTGGACGTTGGGGGATTTAGTCAGTAGTGTCGAGAGACTGGCCCTGGCTGGTGTGGCTCAGGTGGTCACAGCGGTGTCCCATGTTCCAGAAGGTGGTGGGTTCGGTCCCACTGGGGTGCGTGTGAGAGCAGCCGGGCAATGTTTCTCGCACTGATGTTTGTCTCCCTCCCTCTAAGATCAATAAGCGTGTCCTTGGGTGAGGATAGAAAAATAAAAACAAAGAGTCAAGAGACAACAAACGGTGACCTCATGTTTTGTCACTGCTGTGACAGGGCCTCTGACCGCTAGTCCCCAGCAGTGCTGGGAGCTGGAGTGTCCTGCCCTGCGCATGTGGGGATAGCAGTTCGGGGAGGCGCAGGGGCGCCTGGCCTGGGGCCGGGGTGCGGCTCTGAGCGAGCTGTCCCAGGCAGGCTGGCCCTCAGCCGGCCCCCTCCCTCCCGTGTCGCTGCAGGCTGGGTCTGGGCTCAGCCCAGGGCCTCATCTGCTTTGGCTGGGTGACCACTCCTTGCTTTGGGGGATGGGGTGTGGGGCTGAGGGTCCTTGCTGCACAGATTGGGGTCCACATCCATTCAGTTGAGGGCTTGAGCCAGGGAGGGGTGAGCGGGGCTTGTGTTTACTTTTTCTCCGCTCAGCTTTGAACTCTGACATCCCTTCCTGGTGGGTGGCTGCTGAGCGGTGTCCCTGGCTGGGACTGGAGGGAGGAGAGCTGAAGCCGAGTGGGCACCGGCCTGCACTCCACCCCAGCGCTGCTCCGGGCAGACTCGGGGGCTGCCAGGAGGGGACGCCCAGCCCCCCGTCCACAGTGACAGGAAACCTCGAGGTTGGCAGGTGACGCAGGTGTGAGCCTCCCCAGGGTGGTCGCAGGAGAGACAGGCCAGGCCAGCTCATTCCATCAGACTGCCCTCCCTGCCGGAGATTGTAAGGGCCCGGCCAGGAGGCCGGCGGCCAGAGGCAGTGTGGTCGGCGGGCAGCGCGCGCGGCTGCACAATTATTTCTGGCGGTGAAGCCTTGGGCAGCGGCTCCTCCTCTGAGAAGGGCCAGAGCAAGGTGGCAGCCTGTTTCCTCTGTCAGCTGGTGGAGTGTGGAGCTGGCATCTAAGTGCCCACTCAGGGACTTCCCAAGAGAAGACGTGGCCACTTGAGATCCCTTGGTGGGAGGTGGTCAAGTGGAGATGGGAAGTGAAGTCTGTCTCTCTTTGGGGAGTCTGTATTGCCGGGGTCGTATGTGGTTTGAGTGACTCCCCTGCTGGGGCTGGGGGTCACTTTTGCCTTTGCGGAGGTCACACTACAGGTCCCAGGACCCCGGGATCCGCCCCCTGCCCGGCCGCAGCTGCAGGGGTACCTGTGGCCTGTGGCTTCCCTTGAGGAGCCAGGGGCTCACGGCTGTTCAGGAGCCCAGGAGGCTGGGATGGGGCAGGTCAGAGTGAGGCTTCAGCTTTCGGGGTCTCCTGTGTCCCCTGGCCTTCGCCTGCTGGGTCCTCACCAGACCACCTTTCCCCTTGCCTGTGCCCTTGGCCTTGCTCTCTCCAGTGGCCTCTCAGGGCAGCTTCCCTGACCTAGCAGCCTGGTATCCCCTGTCCCACAGCCTGGGCCGCACCCCACTGCCCCTGGCTTCCCCGGTGCTGCCTCCTGGCTCAGACCTGTCACTGAGCGGGGCCTTGGCAGGTGTGTGGGTAGGGCCCCCAAGAGAGAAACTGATGGAGAGTTGCAGTAGAGGGGCAGCTGGGGGCCCTGAGGCAGGAACCTTCTTTGGGGACAACATCCTTCCCAGAAAAGGACAAGGCTTGACTCCGCTAGGCCAGGCCGGGTCCAAGGGGACCAGCAGGGCGGGGCCTCAAGCCCTCAGCTGATGGCTCAACGGGGCCTCGGACGTTGACCTACCACATTGGGGCCACACCAGCCCGGGTGCAGACCCTGGATGTGACCTTGGGCAGCTGCCTTTGTCTCCCTCAGCCTTGGCCTCCGAGCCTGAGAAATGGGACAAGTGCTAAATTTATCTCACAGGGTGGTGGTGAGCAGCCTGTGGGTGTCCCTGTCACCCCGCCTTGTGCTTTCATTGCCTGCGTGGAGGGCAGATGGTGGGTGGCGATGTGCAAGTCCGGAAGGAAAGGTAGGCAGGGATCTCAGTCTTGCATTCTTTTTCTTTTTTAATATTTTATTTCATTATTTTTTAGAAAGAGGGGAAGGGAGAGAGGCAGAGAGGGAGAGAGACATCAATGTATGGTTGTCTTCCACCTGCCTCCAGCCACAGACCTGACTGGAGACCTGGTTTGCAGCCTGGTGATGTGCCCTGGCTGGGGAATCGAACCTGCGACCTTTGGGTTCGCAGGCCGGCGCCTTATCCACTGTGCCACCAGCCAGGGCAGTCTTGTGCCCTTGACTCCCCTCTACCCTCCAGAGATGCAGCCACCCGGAGGCTGGTAGCCGGGCAGCCCCCCTCTCCTCTGTCACCAGGGCCTGAGTGCCCCAAGGTCCAGGCCAGAGCAACCAGTGGCTCCAGCCCAGGGAAGGCCTGGCCTCACCTCCTCCCTCCTTCCGGGGGTCAGAGCCAGGGATGAGCCGACTCCTTCAGCCTGTATCCTAGGCTGGCGGCGGAACAGCAGGAGGACATGAGGCCGGTGGTGGAGGCCAGACCCCTGAGGCGTTGCGTGCTGCTCACCCGGCTCCTTCCGCCAGAGCCAGGCGTGGGCAGTGGGTGGGGGGAGGGGTCTCACGGACATGCTCTGGTAGAACATTCCATCCCCTGTTCTGACAGCTGAGGAAACCGACTTGGCCTCGCCATTGGGTGCTTTCCCAGCTGCCCCTGGGTTTCTCCCTGGGGCACATCTAGCTGCTTTATTGGAATGTGCCCCTGACCCTTTCCTGCTCCCCCCATCCCTGCCTGGGCCATTAACTTCCCAATCCTGCCCTCAGCCCGTGGCCGGCTCTCCAGACCGCACATGGCATCAGAGTCCCACAGAGCCCCGGTCTGAAGGGCAGAGGAGACGGCTATGGGACGGGCCTGGGGACCCGCAGCAGGGGCCCCCGGTGCTCTGGGCGAGCTTCCGGCGGGACACAGGGCCCGCTGCTTGGCCTCTGCAGGCCACGTGCATCCCTGTCCACCTGTGGGCTCTGCTCTTCTGGCCTAGCCTCTGGCACCCTGCGGAGCTGCGGCCCGACCCGCCCGCCAGCCCCCCACAGCTAGCTGAATCCCCCCAACACCGCCTGCCTCCTCTGGAACACCTGACCTCTGTTCTCCCCGCCAGTGCCTGGCCCGAGCTCCAGGCGGCATCGACGGCATCCTGCCCCTGCCCCTGCCCCTGCCCCTGGGGACCTTTCTGTCTCCATCCCTGTGAGGCCCCGTGCAGGTCCAGCATAACCCAAGCTCCGTCAGCGCCGCCAGCAGGCCGGCAACGGGTGCGTTCTCTCGAGCGGAGCTGGAACTTCCCACGTGGCTCCTGTCTGACCTGACGGCAGCTCTGACATACTGCGGCCAGCAGGGAGGGGAAGCCATGCAGGCCTGGCCTCCCACCCGAGCCAGGCCAAGCAGCTGCTCGAGTTGAGCCATGGCCACTTCCAGGGACCAAGTGCACCTGATCTCTGCACAGTGGCCTTGCCAGGAGTACAGGCTGTTCCTGGCGGCAGCAGGGGCAGGAGCAAGGTTTCCTGGAGCTCTGGACACCAGCCAGCCCCCAGCCAGCCCCCAGCCGCTGTGGCCTCATCTCCCCTGGTGATGAAGAGCGGCCTCCTCACCCCTGGTGACCCCTCAGCCCTGGACAAGCTCTCTGGACGAGGCTTGGGACTGGCAAAGCCATCCTTCTGCTCCCGGGGCAGGCAGAACAATACCCCAAAGATGCCCGACTCATCTTCCAAACCTGTGACTATCTTGCTTTACAAGGCAAAGGGATCTTGAGACGGGGAGATTACCCTGGATTGTTCCGGTGGGCTCAGTACAATCGCAAGGGTCCTTGTGAGATGGAGGAAGCCATGTCAGAGGGAGTGGGCCGAGGGACAGTCTGCAGGTGCCAAAAAAGATGAGACGAGGGCCTCTCCCCTAGAGCCGTAGGAAACCACGTGCCCTACCCTCACCTTGACTTTAGCCTCGTAAAACATTGGGGTATGGCAATATTTCATAGAGAAATATTACACATGCCAATACTTGCCCCGAAAATATTGGGAAAACACTGAGTGTGCTAATGACCCCTCAGGTCATGGGTGTAGGCAGACTCTGCCTCCTCCAGGAAGCCTGCCCTGATTTCTCCACCTCTGCAGGTCCTGGAGGATCGCTGTGCCTCCTCTCACCCAGGGGAGGGTTCCAGCACGTGAGTCTGGGCCACATGCTCCTGGAAAGTGTCAAGAGTCCACGACCCCATCCTGATTCTGGTGTGGACCTTCTAGGTACTCAGTCCCTGGTCCTGGGGCATGAAAGAAAGCCCCCGCCTGTGTTGATGACAGGGACTAGGGGCTTCCCTGGAACTCTGATGATGTCCGTGGGGCGGAAGGACTAGGGAACCCTGGGCCCCTGCAAGTCTTCACTTTCTGTCGTCTATACCTTTGTTTCTGGGAACTTGCTAGGCTTCGGAAGGAGAAATGAGAAGCAGAGCTCTAGGGCCCGGCACCATCACCCTCCCCTTTCTGTCCTCCTTCCGCTGAGTCACAGCTGAGAGCTCAGTACCTCAGCCTCCTTTTGGGGCCACCAGGGTGGGGTGGAATTCAGGGTCATGTGAGGACAGCATCTGGGACAAGTCCTCTTACCCTGTCAACATCCTCTGAGAGGCCCTTCAGTTTCTGAGAGCCGAGGCCACCTCCCAGACTCGGAGAAGGGGGGACTGAGTCTTCTGTCCTGTTTCCCCTTTCTTCCCTAGGCCCTTCACTCACCTGTGGGAGTTGAGAACCAACTGTAAGCTAGGTGCAGGGACACCGCTGATCCAGGTGGAGCCCTGGCCTTGGGGGACTCAAGGACTGGGACACGGGCTCCTGTTGACAGGCCCCCAAGGAGTGGCTGGGTTTTCAGGCTTGGTCCCCAGCAATGGGGAGTGTCCCCCTTGTTCCCACCTACTGTTCACGGCCCTGTACTAAACATAAATTGGCCCTGAAACAGTGGGAGCCACGCCCAGGCCAGCCCTGCCCTTCAGACTTTTCCAGTCCCTGAGTTGTCCTGGGGCTAGCAGGACTGCCGGCCTCACCGCTGCCCCCCAACCCCACCCCCTTCCCGAGGCCCAGCGAGGCCCTGTGTGTCCTCTGAGCACCCAGGAGGCTGGGGACACTGTGCTCCAGGCAAGATGGAGCCCTCAGGGTCTGCCATTCCAGGTCTTGTTTGTTCCTGCGCACCCCGAGCGCCCCTCAACTGCGCGCTGGGCCCTTCCGTGCCTGCGTGTGGTGGGGTGAAGGCGGGGTGGACACGGTGGCGGGAACCCTTCAGTTAGTAGGGTGCTGCTGTCTCACTAAAAGGCCCGAGACAGTTCTCTGCTCCTGTGCAGGGTGATTCCCTCCCACTTGGTGCCAGCGGGCAGAGAGACTGCCTTTGCCCATGAGGCTCTGAGCCCATCACTACCTGGTTGTCCCCGCACTCTGCCACCCCCCTGCTGCCCAGGGCTGCCCTTGCTGGCCTTGCTGTGTCGCAGGAAATGGTCACGGCCAACCCCTCTCTGCAACAGCCAGCTTGCGTGAAGCTGGGCCAGCTCATGGGTGTGGCTGGGGTGGGGGCATCAGGACCTTGCCCATGCACTTGACACGGGGGGCACGGACAACGTTCGGGGCCTCTGGGGGTCAGGAGGGTAAGACTCAGCCGGGAGGCAGGTGGCTTGCAGTTCCCCATGGCTCACTTCCTCCTCGGCTGGCTGCAAAGGCCTGCAATTCTAACCAGAGGTTAGCGCTGCCGATGTTACGCGCACGTGTTGGTATTGATCGTACGGAGCGGTGGCCTACGTGGTTCTCACCGGCGCTGGGAAAGCTGTGAACGCATGCGGTTCATCTTACAATTGGCCACTTCCCTGGCTTCTCTGAGGTCTGCCGTTCTTTGCTGCTTCTGGAATTTCTGCGCGGAACTCTAACCACAACAAATAATGACAGATTTGTTTTTTCCTCTCTGATGTGTACAGCTCTGAGTTATTTGCCTTGTCTTGGAGCTTGGCTGATGTCGTGTTGAAAACCAGCGATGGCCAGAGTGTGTGTAGCCGGCTTCCTGCGAAGGTAGGTGTGCGTTTCTGTGTTGTGCTGTTGATTTTGGACCGATAACCTTTCTCTAGTTAAGGATGGCTCAGTCAGGCCAACTCAGTGTCTTCGTTGTTTGTTTTAGAAGCATATTCATTTCCATCTTTCGTGCAGCAATCCTGTACTGAGTGTTTGCTGATTGCCAGCCTGCTCTTGCAACTAGAGTCGGAAGGAGAACTTGACACAGACGTGGCCCATCAGTAGCTCCTGGCTGAGTGCAGGAGAGGGGCCAGTGAACAGGCCCTTGTCCTTGGGCCACGTGGTCTGCATTCGAGCCCTGTCTGCTTGGCATGTTGCCAGGCGCTGGGGCTGGGCCGTATTCAGATAAGGCCCCACTCACATGGAAACCACATGGAACCCCAGCATCTCACTTCCTCTCGCCCGAAAGTTGCCATCCTGCAGCTGGGGCACTCAGTCTGACTTTCTCCACTGCAGAAGCCAGCTTGGTAAGTGACCGAAAGTGCCAGAGAACTCACCCCTGCTCCCCAACCCCCGCCCCAAAGCAGCCCTAAGCCAGAGAAGGGAGGGAACTTCCTCGCCCCTAGCGTGGGACAGCTCTGAGGTATGTTCTGCACCATTTCTCAGCTGAGGGGGGACCCACCCATCCACACACCTGCTCTGGCTGCAGTTTCCTCCCGTTTCACTTTCCCTCTCCTCTCGGGAAGGCTCTTCAAGCTGATGCTCGAACCTGCCCTGTCCCCAGGGATGCTGCACCAGACGAAGACCCCCGGCTCAGAAGCAGACCAGTTTGTCACCCACAGCTGCAGCAGTACATATACCCAGGAGCAGCGTTCTCTTGCGTCATGCCCCCAACCTCAGTTCCCACAGGGCCACTCAGCAGGGCCAATCATGCGGGCGCACGCAGAAGGTGCGTTACAGCAGAGGAGCCTCCAGCGAAGGGAACCTGGGCCTTTCATAATAGGCTACAGGCAAAGCTGCCCAAGCTTCCCTGGGGTTGTTACCTTTATTGGACGGGACAGTAAACGAATCTGCCTTTTCCCCAGAAGGAGTTTCCATCTCTTTTTTCCCAAGGTCGTTGGCTAGAATTGTCACCCTTCAGAGGATTGTTTGGAACAGAAGCGGGAGAGAACTGCAAGAATTGCCCAGGCATCCCCTGCCACACGAGCTATTTGTATTTGGGTCCTTGCCCCAGAGCCTGCTTCTGGGGGAACCCCAGAGATGGGGAGACGGCACACAGTCAGGTTCTGGCGTGGCTGGACCTGCCCTGCGGAGAATGCAGGCCGGGCACCTGAAGGAAGAAAGGCTTCCTCCCCCACCGCCAACCCTGCCGCGATGCCAGCAAGGGGCTCTGAAGCAGGCAGCCATCCCCAACCTTTCTGGCACCAGGGACCAATTTTGTGGAAGATAATTTTTCCACAGGCTGGGCGGGGGGGGGGGGGGGGCAGGGATGGTTTTGGGATGATACAACCACGTGACTTGCAAGCTCCCCTCCTTCTCTGAGGCCCGGTTCCTAGCGGGCCTGGAGGTTGGGGGCTTCTGTCCTACAGGAGGTAGGGTTTCATTTACCATGTTTTAAGATTTAGTCCATCTAGAATGGATGGTGGTTTCCTGTGTGAGGAAGTGGACTTTATTTTTTATTTTTATTTGAAAGATTTTACGTAGTTTAGAGAGAGGGGAAAGGAGGGAAACGGAGAGGAAGAGAAACTTGAGCATGTGGTTGCCTCAGCATGCCTCCCAACCAGGGACCGGGCCTGCTCCCAGGCCAATGCTCTGACGGGGACTCGAACCCGTGACCCTTTGGTTTGCAGGCTGGCGCTCAATCCACAGATCCACACCAGCCAGGGCTATTTGTTTCTCCACATTGTTGCAGTATTGCTTATTAGAAGTCGTGCCTCCTCTGTCTGGCTCATAATCTGCCTAGGGCCTGTTTTTTAGAATGAAGCCCAAACACACAAACAATTCACAGTAAACGTGCTAAAGAGCACACGGGCATCATCACCAGTCACTGGGAATCTGACACTTAGGGCTGGCTGTGCGGGCTGGCTGTGCGACACAAACCCAAACACTCACTTCTGATGACATCATTTAGGCCCCAGGGCCACGCAGGGAGGGTGTGAATGGCCTTTGAAGTTCCCTGAGGGCTTGCATGTGAACTGAGAAGGGTTAGTTCTAGAAAAAGAGTTAACAATTAGTAAAAGTTGCAACACGTAAAGTTTTAGTTTCCAATCTTTTTATTTAAAATTTTGATGTTGGTTTATTATAACTTAGAGTTTGTATGTTGCCTTTTAATTTTACTGATTTTGGTTCTTTAGCAATAAGTTTTTGAAATATATTTTAGTACTTTAAGATTTTTATTTTTTTTTATTTTTTAAAGATTTTATTTATTATTTTTCAGAGAGAGGAGAAGGGAGAGAAGAAGAGAGGGAGAGAGGCATTAAGGTGAGATTGCTTTTCACCTGCCTCCAGCTACGGGCCTGGCTGGAGACCTGGCTTGCAACCTGTTGTGTGCCCTGGCTGGGAATCAAACCAGTGACCTTTGGGTTCACAGGCCAGCGCCCTATCCACTGTGCCATCAGCCAGGGCCTGACAATTAAAAAAAAGAAAGAAAAATATTTTATTTATTATTTTTAGAAAGAGGGGAAGCAGGGGAGAAAGAAAGGGGGAGAAACATCAGTGTACGGTTGTCTTTCACCTGCCTCCAGCTATGGACCTGGCTTGCAACCTTATTATATGCCCTGGCTGGGAATCGAACCAGCAACACTTGGGTTTGCAGATTGGTGCTCAATCCACTGAGTCACACCAGCCAGGGCCATACATGTAACAATTTTTGATATTTGACTTTCTCTTATATTTTTATTTGACTTTCAGGCATAAAAATCACAGGTTTACAGATTTTCATTGTTACGAGAGTTTATTTGCTAGGAGGAGGATGGCACGCTATTTTTTTTTTTTAGCTGTTTGTATGTAGCTTGGCTTATGATTTTTACATATTTTGATCCTGTGACTTGGGCCTCCTTTTGTCCTCTTGCCTAAGGCCCTGAGAATAACAGGGCCTGTGCTTCAGCGGGCAAAGCAGGTGTGGCCAGAGGTTATTCTTGCTCCAGTAACAGCCACCGAAAAAGCAGGGCTCAGGTCTACTCGGCCTTGGGACAGGACTAGGGAGGACACCCCAAAGTAAAAGGAAAACCACCAATCCCTCGATTCTATGAGGGATTATAGATGCAATAGCATTGTTCCCATTTTACAGAGGGGCGCACAGCGAGGATTGGTGACTGGTTAAGGCACAAAGGTGGTGGCCTGGCTCTGGAACCATGAAGCAAACCCTGCAAACCCTGGGATGCCATCCAGCAACTATGCCCACTTGGGTTGGGTTAGGTGGGCTTCAGGTCCAGCTCTTCCATGGCAGGTTCCTTCCGGTCAAGGCCAGCGTGACCTGGCGCAGGTGCCATTCCCTCCCACTGCAGTGTGCTCAGGGGGCCCCAGAGAACCAGCACTGCACAGCACAGTGATGAACTGTCCCTAGGCTGCCCCCCACCCCTGTCATCCTGCAAGGGTCAAAGGCCCACTCTGTCACAGCCCCTTTTCACAGTCCCTACCAGGCAGTCTCAGCCCTGCTCAATCCCAGGACTGAGCCATGGAGGATGGGCAAGGGGCCCCCCTCCCTGTGATATGTTGGGGGTGCGTGGGCAGCAGGCTGGCTGCTATGCTCGGTGACAGCCAAAGAGTGACCTGAGGACATGAGGGCAGAGCCAAGTCCCTGCCCACAGCCCTGTCCAACCTTGGCCAGGGAGGCTTCTCCACTCTTTGGGAAGCAAGCAGGTCCTCAGTGGTTAAAAGGCTACCCCAAGGCCACCCAGCCAGAGAAGGAGTCCCTTTCTTCCCCTCCGGCCCTTCCAGACCTGCCCCAGCCCCGTCAGCTGGCACTGACCCGGGACCTGGTGAGGGAAAACTACTCACGGCCACTCCTGCAAAGCAGGGCTGGGTTCCAAACCAGTCCCAGACCTGGGTCGCACCCCGCAGGCCAGAGGTGTGCTCAAGGCTGCAGATGTGCACTGGTGGTGGGACCACTCTCAGTGGCCTGACCTGAAGCTGAGAAGACCGGCCTGACGGGGTGACAGGAGCCCTGGCCCGACTCCTACTCTCCCGAGGCTCTTCACCGGCCTGGGTGACAAACTTGCGCCCAACTCCCGCTTACACCTGTGTGCCCACACCCACACGCTGCCTCTCCCCACACACACGCCACCTGTTTCCCCTCCTGTTTCTGGCCGGGCACTCTGTGCCCACCCCTCGGCTCAACACTGGGTGCCTCTCAAGCTGTGCCAGGCCTGGACCTGTGCTGACAGAGCCCTTAGAGGGGCCTGGCAGACTGGCTGCCAGGACCGGGGCGTCTAAGAAGGCATCTGAAATCAGGGAGGGCTTCCTGGAGGTAGGGTCGCAAGCTGAGGCCTTAGCACCCATCCCCCTCAACTAGGTCACTGCTTGTCCTCTGAGCTCTCCCTAGAGTAGCCAGCAAGTTCCAAGAAGCATCTCCTCTCCCTGCAGCGCTGATTCCAAGAACTTCAGCTCCTGGCAGCCTTTGCTCAGGGTTCTTTCCTAGAACTTGGGCCCCACCCCACCCAGGCTATTGGGGTCTCACTGGGCAGCTGGTGGAGGTAGTGGAGGAGGGGGTATCCTGCCGGGGGGGGACAGGGGGTCAGTGTATGTGAAGGTGCTTTGACTTCAGCAGCTCTGGGGACAGGCCCTGTGATTTCAGCTCAGACCCACCCGCACACACTGGAGGCTCCCTCCTTGGGCCGGGAACTCCAGCCAGCTTGCTGCAGGCTACCCTCCATCTGTCCCTGCCCCCCACTAGCCTAATACCCCAGGGTCCCATCCCATCAGCTAATGGCACAGGCTGTCCTCTGGCCCCAGAGCAGGCCTTACTCAGATAATCTCCAAAGGGACAGACCAGGGAACAGGAGTGACAGATTCTGAACAGGGAAGTGGGGACGTGACAGCTAGTCTTGGGGCCCTTGGAAGGACCCGACATCCGTATTACTAATCTTGTGCGAATTTCACATGGCCTGGTTAGGACACAGGAAGTCACCCCACTCCACACCCCCAGCAAGTCAAGTTGGGTTGGTGGGGGTCAGAGGTGACTGGCCTTGATTCGTGAGCAAGGACAGGGCCCAGCTCCTCTCAAGGTCACGGGCCACCCCCTGAGACGCGTCCTCCACCCCCACCACATCTGAGCTGGCACCACGCCTGCCCACTCGCCTGAGACCTGCCAGATCATGTTGAGCAACTAGTTCCTGAGAAGCGTTGAAGGCTGTTTGGTTTAAAATTAACTCCCCGCCTCCCCCACCCCTGCCTCCTCGGAGTTCTTGGAAGAGGCGCCCTGCTCTTTTTTCCTAGGAAGAGGCCTCCAGCCACAGCTGCTGCAATTCTAGAGAAAACACCTCGCCCCGGGTGGGGGCGGGGTGGCCACAACACACCTCTGCCCTGTGCACCGCCCAGACGTCTCCTGAAGCGCAGGGGCCCCAGCCTCCCCACTGAGACCCAGAGGAGACAGGGGTGCTCCTGCTCCCAAAGCACACGCCCCTCGGGCACCCGCTGGCGTTGAGGGAAGAGGTCAAGAGCTCCGGACAGCAGCCGGGGCACCTGTGATGCAGGGAGAGAGGCAGCCGATGGCTGTGACAGCCAAGCTGGGACTTCGGTTGACTTTGAGACAAGCATGGCTCACGGAGATGAAGCAAATGGCCCAGGTCACCCCTGTGCCTGCCTCCCGGATGCTCAGCTGGCAACATGGAGCTGGCGGGGGTCCCCGGGGCCACCTCCGCAGCCATCACGCGGGCGGTGGGGGGTGGGAAGGGTGCTCTCTGCCCGGAAGCCTCGGGTCTCACCCACACTCTTGCAACCTATCTCATCTCCTGGATAAGCCTCCTGGGGCCTCACCTCTCTGGGGCTTTGGAGGAGAGGTTTGCTGAGAACCTGCTCTTCCGCCGTGGCCCTCCACCCACGGGAGCTGCGAAAACACAGGGATGTTTGCCAAGTGCAAAAGTGAACACAAACTCATGCACACACACACACCTGACGCTGCTCAGCAGTGGGGGTGCACGGCTTCGAGGGTCTCCTCCAGAGGAAGCAGCGTTGGCCCAATGCAGACTTTGAGAGCCTTACCTCTGATGGCAGAGGAGCTCAGCTCCGGCGACAAGGGAAGGGCCTGTGCGACTCGTCCGTGCTGGGTATGGAGAGGGTCCTGGGACAGGGCTCAGTCTGGGGAGCATCGGCACTGCAGCCGCTCCGTCGGAGTGTGGGTGTCCCGCGGGGCCCACCTCTTGTGCCCTGGGCCCTGCCTGCTTCTACTAGACGTGGCCCACGGGAGCAAACGCCTTTCCACGGAGCATCAAGCTCTGGCCAGGCCGAAAAGGCTCCTCCTGCTCTGGGCCTGCGGGGAGAGGAGCCCCCCCTTGCGCTCACGCTGCGTCCCCCAAAGCCCAGCCACCCCTTTCCACCCTCCGTCCCCCCATGGCAAGGGCTCCACCGCTACCTCTGTGAGGCAGATGGGAAAACTGAGGCTCCAGAGCTCTCACAGTAGGTGGGCCTGAGGCCCTAGGGCGGTTTCTGAAGGGCAGAGCTTTGGACCTTGCCTGTGTTCTCCCTTCGCACTTGGCTGGTTTGCCTCTTCAAAGGCACCCCCAGGGGACTTTCAGGGGAAGCGTGGTGTGATGGTGTGTGTGTGTAAGAGGGAGAGATCTCACAAGAACCCAAAGGATGCCTGTTTCACTCTGTTAGGGAAGGTACGTTTTCTCCTCCTGAAGCTGGACAGACCTGGGAAAACGCAAGCCCAGGGAGATTCCCCAGGGTGCAGCGGGGGCCCTGAGGCAGGCGCGGGGAGAGGCTGGGGAAGTCGGAGAAGGGTTCTCAGAAAAGAGGCATCTGAGCTGGGCTTCGAAGGGTGAGTAAGAGTTGCCCTGGCGGAGCGGCGGAAGGAGGACATTTCAGGATGAATGACGCAGTGTGGTGGGCTCCTTCGGGGCAGGGTGGGGAAGCAGAATGAAATGGCTTGGCAGCGTGGAAAGCCAAATCCCGGGCCCTGGGGAATGGCTTGGGCAAGACCCGAGAGAAGCCCGTGAACATCGCTGATGGGGACGGAAGGGCCAGGTTGGTCTCTCGAGCGCCTCGCTCTGGAGTTGCGGGCCGGGCCAACGGGGAGGCTGTCAGGGGGTGTGACAAGATGAGTGAGAGATAATAAGGCTGGACTTTGGCAGGACAGCCATGGGGGCAGTAGGAGGGGCTAGGGCAAGGTGAACAGACTTGGAGGTCAACAGGCCAGGACTGGCTGTGGGGGTCGTGTCCAAGATGGGAGCAGGGTGGAGGTGTGTCTCCGGGGCAGTGGGGAGCCCAGGTGTGGACGCTAGGAGCCTGGGTGGCCCTGAACCAGGTTGTTCACACAGCCAGCCAGCAGGCAGTCGCCTCCAGTTCCCGTGCTCCAGGGTGAGGGGGGTAGCTGTCCGGCCTGGAACTCACACCCCGTATGCCTAGTTCCCCTCCAGTTGACTGCAGATAAGCTACTGGTCACTGTGGGTCTCAGAGTTGCATCTGTGAAATGAAACAGACCTAGAGGCACCTGCCTAGCTCCTCCCCCTCAACTGTCACTAGCTGAGACACACACCTGGGTCTGGGGCAAGGCGGCAGATGGTTTTGGTCTCTACGTGGATCGGGGTGGAGGCAAGCTCAGCCCAGTCTCCTAGAAGCTTCTTTTCCAGCTCCGCTACGGACTAGGCCCTCGGCCCAGCAAGACTTGCTCAGTTGGCGGATGAAAAGCCAGGCCGAGGTGCAAGGGCCAGAGGATTCAGGGCGTGTTGGAACACTCGATGATCATGGATGAAATGTCCCAGCAAGACTTCTCACTGATCTGGACAGCCTAGTGGCATCTCTGTCCCTAAAGGTGTTTCGGAGGAGCGTTCTGAGTCCAGGGTAGCACAGCACACGGGACCAATCCCCACCTCCCATGGCCTGGCAGAATCCCGCAGGACCAGCCTCCAGCCCTAGCCCTTGCCCCATCCTCCCAAACGCCCTCCTGAATCGACCCTCCCCTTCCTTCTGCATGCTCTTACACCTTGTGGGTGCCAACGCTTTGGGTGCTAGCCTCTGGGAGGCAGGGCAGAGTGCTCAAGCCAGAGTGGGGACCTTGGCTCTGCCCCTTTCTAGCTGTGTGACCCTAAAAGAGCCATTAGGCCCTGGCTGGTGGCTCAGTGGATGGACACCGGCCTACAAACCCAAAGGTCGCTGGTTCGATTCCCAGCCAGGGCACATAACCAGGTTGCGAGCCAGGTCTCCAGCCAGGTCTGTAGCCAGAGGCAGGTGAAAGGCAACCATACATGGATGTTTCTCTTTCTTTCTTCCTCCCTCCCTGCCCTTCTCTCTAAAATAATGAATAAAAAATATATTTTTAATTATTAAAAAAAAAAAATAGAGCCACAAGCTTTCTCTGAGTTTTCTGCTGGTGGGCAAGTTGCGGTGAGAACTCCGTGGGGGGCAGACCCAGCCCAGGATCACCACACTGCAGGGCGCGCCTTCGCCCAGCCCCACCACACCACACCACGCCGTCGCCTGTACAGGGTGGGCGAGACCCAAAGGAGCCTAAATTTCTTTATACGAAACTGGGTACGCCTTCTTGCACGTTTCGACTTCAGTCACCTCCCAAGTATTTCGCGTGGGATGCAATATACCTATGGGGATGTCTTTCCCACGGCTCAAAGCCGTTCTAGAGCTTGTCCATTTTGACGCCTTCTGGTGCGTCTGCCGCTTTTGGTGACACCTTTTCCACACCGGTGAAACGTTTCCCTTTGAGGACTGTGTTTTATGTGAGGAAACAGAGGTAAGGTGCTCCGGGTGAGATGGGGTGGATAGAGAGGGTGGGGCTCGGGGGTCACGCTGTTTCTGGTAAAAAGTTGAACGCGCAGCAAGCAGCACAGTGTGGGCGGGCGCACTCGTCAGTCATCCTTCGTGAAATGGGCCAACGTGTTGAAAGAGTTCAAAAAAGTTGCCTGACGCGGAACACAGCCTCTCACCCTGAGGCCGGCTGGTGCGCCCATCTAGATGGGCTCCCGGAACACTCACTAGCGGGCGACGCCTGTACTGCAAGGGGTCTGCCCTCCAGAAGATAATTTTGGGTTTTCTTGGGTCCCCCTTTGGTGTCCTGCCCCCAGGCCCTCTCGGGGCCACCCCCACCCAGCAGACAGGTCTGCCCGTTAGAAGTGAGCGCCATCAGATCAGATCATACCCTCGCTAAACACTCAAGATGCCAGGCCACGCCACGTCCCCTCTGCCCTGGGCAGCCATTCCAGACTCTTACTCCTATCATCCCAGGTGTGTACCTGCTCAGGGCCTTCGGACGGGCCGTTCTGCCACCTGGGATGTCCTCGTCCTAAGCTGTCATCATAGCCAGCTGCTGCTCTTTGCTCAGGTATCCAGGCTCAGGGCCACCCGGCTCCAGAGTTTCCCCGGAACCCCTCATCTGCAGCAGGGCCCCCACACCCCATGCTCTGCTTTGCTTTATTTACTCTCAAATGTGTCCCGAGTGCCCACTTACTCACTTGTGTATTGTTTCTTGCCCACCAGCCCATGAGCTCCCAAGGATGGGCACTGGGTCCCCAGGGCCTAGATGGAGTCTGGCCCTGTTGGTACCCAGGGCGCATGTGAGCTAGTAATGGACTTGGTGGGTAAAGGGTCGCTGTCAGTTATGGATAGTATGTTGTGCCAGGTCTGGCACACCTACGGATGGCTCCTCTTTCTCCCTGACCAGTGCTGGCAGGGTGCGCCCCTCTCACTAGCTACCAGGGGTCCAAAGTAGCTGGCAGCCCCTCTGCAGGCCAGAACTGGCCCCTGGCCTGAGCTGGGGCAGGGATGAGGGGATACATTCCCGGGAGAGAGCCCTCACTGTCCCCTGCCCCCTCTCATCATGGTTCTTGCTTTTTATCCTTGTCACTCCTCACACCTGCCTGCGCTGTCAGCCTGGCCTCCTCCCACCTGCACCTTCTCACTGTCCAAGGGCTAAGAAAAGGGAGGGTGAGCCCTGCTCATGAAACAAGGGCTGGAGGACTGTGAATGAGGTTCAGAGCGTTTCTGTGAGGGACTCAAGTAAAAGGGCAGAAAACTGCAAGCTTTGTGCTGAAGGGTCCTAAAGCCGGACCACCAGACAAGGGCGCGTCTCTACTTGAACTGCTCTTCTCACTTCCGGGGCGCAGGGCCCTGAGTGAGAGGACAGGGTCCCCCAACCCCACCCGTCCCCATCTGAGGCCAGACCCTGCCTGCTGGCTTCCTGGCCACTCTATCGCCAACCTGGCTGAGCTGCCTTACTGTACAGTGACCCTCCGCAGGCCTCTGCATAGTTGGGTATATGAGCTTCCTGGTCATAGCCTGGTGCCTCCTCGCTCACTGTACTTTCTCCCCAGGATGACTGGCCATGACTTCTGGATTGGCCTTGACATCTCAAATGACACTGTCCCAGGAGTGGGACATATCCAGGAGTGGGACTCCACACCCAGGAGTGGTCCACAGCACCCATCCCCCTAGAATTCAGTACTTTTAATCTTTAATTGGCATCCTCTGTTAACCAATCTCAGGTCTCCCACTCCCCTGCCACCAGCCCTGAGCCGGCAGTGGCCTGGGCAGTGACCCTGCAGGCTTCACCCTCGAAAAGGAACAAGGAGGCATGAGTGGAGAAAGGCTGCACCCTGTTCCCTCCACTCTCCACTGGGTCCCCTGGCAGGGCCCGCTGCGCCATGTCAGGTCCCCGGGCCTGGGCTGACCCAGATGTCAAATGTGATAATGAACTAAGGTCAAAGGGGACCAACTGTGTAAGAACTCCAGAGGCACCACTCAGGGTTGCACAAATGAAAGGTACAATTTTATTGTCATTACAGAAAAGTCAGTGGAAACAAAAGACTACCAAATGTTTATTTTTTGGTTATAATAATAACTTTATAAAGTCTTATCAGATATGTATTCTTCCCCTCTCAGGGAGCAGGCACACCTTCCTGGGAAGGAAGCAAGCCAGGCAGCTTGGAGCAGCGACCCTGCCCCCGAGACCAGCTCCGTGCAGGTGGGCTCTGCTCGGTGGGGGCAGGGTGGGGAGCAGCGGGCTCTGTTGGGGGGCGATGCGGAGGAGGCTGCAGCTTTGGTTCCATTTTCTCGTCCATTCGCCCACCCTCCCCAAGCAGGGCTGGCGCAGAAGAGGGGGCAGACACGATCACAGGTGTGGAGGCAGCACCAGGACATCCGTGGCTGCCTGGGGTCCAGCACCCCGTCTCAGGATGGGGTTCTTCTCAGGGAGGAGCAGACAAGCTGGGTCAGAGCTGGGCTCTCGGAGCACCCAGGGCTCAAGGAGGGAGGTGGGATTGGCTCACCCTGAGGCCAACCCAAGGAGAATAAATAAATAAATACTGTATAGCTGCAGTCCCCAGCCTGGCCTGCTCCCTGACCAGGGGACTGTCACTGTCAACCTCAGTTCCTCTAGGTGACATACGGTGGGCTGGAAGGAGGGGGCCGGCCCCGCCCTGCAAACCACAGTTCAGGAGGCCACAGCCGGCGAGTGGGGGGCCTAGGCCCAGCCCACCTCGTGAGACAAGATCCTGCCTGTCTCCCTCCCTTCTGATACACATCTCACCACCATGGAGCCACAAGGGAGCTGGGGCGTGACCTCCAAGTTGTGTGATGCCTCCTCTTCACCCTGCTCCAGCCTTGCACCTGCCTACTCCTCCTGGTCCAGCTGCCAGAAGTGCATGGGCACCGGGATGACCGGAGGAAGAACAGCAAGAGCCCAAGTCCAGCTGGGGCAGTGTCCCCTCCAGAGGACGGCTGGGTGAGGCGAGGCGGCTGCGTGGCCGGGTCAGAGCTGGAAGGGGTACTGTCGGAGGTAGTCGGTCATGCGCCGGGGCAGCGGCAAGCAGTCCACGTCGGCCACCAGACGGTTGATGACCAGGCGACACAGGTGCTGCAGGCTGCGGGTGCTGCTCCTACGCACGAACGGCTGCACCAGTTTCAGGTGCACAGCCGTGGCCGCAGGGGCAGGCAGCGCTGGGTCGCCCGGCAAATCTTCCTTAGGGGCGGGCAGGGCTGGCACGGGCGCCGGGTCAGGGTTGTCACTTCGGGTGTCGGCAGCACAGGAGGTCACGTAGTGCTGCACGAGGCTGACGACGTCCGGGAAGGCCAGGATGCGCGGCCGGGACAGGCAGTTGGAGTCCAGGCGGAAGCTGGAGTTGGCGTACTCGATGCGCACGTTGGTGGGGCCCCGGGTGGTCTTGACGGATAGTGTGAACAGGTAGCTGGGGTGGGTGCTGTCACGTACTAGGAATGTGCCCTCTGGCATCTTCTGCAGGTGTTGCCGGGCCTCGCTGGCCGTAATGGAACCCCAGTACCAGCCTAGGCAAGTGGAGAGGAGGCTGACAGATTGGTCACAGTGGACATGATCGAGGGGCACCAAACCAGGGTGGGGCTCTGTCTCCCTGTTCACACTTCCCTGGGAAGGGCTGTGCCTCTCAAATCAGACTTAGCCATCAGAGCTGAGCTCCCTCCTTCAGCCCTCCCAGGTAAAAGCCTGCCCCCTCCTCAGACTTACCTGACTCCCGAAGGTAGGAGAAGGTCTTGGCTATGCACAGCAGATCTTCCTCTGGGTCTAGTACCTTGGGTTCACTCTCTGACTGGGCTGGGATCTCCTCCACCACCTCCTCCAGGAGGGCCCCAGCAGGCAAAGGCTGCATAGCTGGCTCAGGATGAGTCCACACGGGCGGCTGCCCAATCCGCTCCACAGCCAGCAAAGGACAAGGTCTAGAAGGGAGTGGGTGGGCAGTGAGCGGAGGCCCCGTATTCCCCAGCTTCCAGAGATCCCCTGCACCCCAGGCTACCTGAGTCTGGCCCGTTCACCTAACCATGAACCTCTGCTCCCCCTCTGCAATTCCCCTCCCACATATCATCACACAATTCCCTGTGACTGCTTCCCCCACATGTGGGTTCTCTTCTAAAAGAGACTTCTTCACCCTCCTGTATTTGTTGAACAGTGAGTAACCTCTCTCTCGCTCTGTTTTGCACCAATCAAAACCACAGGTCATTCCCTAGGGGCACCTCTAGCTCACAGCAGCCAGCTGGTATCCTCCTTGCACCCTTGGGATTCAGTGCGAAGCCACTCCCTAGCCTCCCTGCTGACGCGGGCTGATTAAATGCACTGGCTGGGCTGAGCGATGGGAGGACCTCAGCCCACAGTGGGCAGGGCTTAGACAGGTCAGCGTCTGACCCTGCTCTCTGCTCCTCCCAGCTGAGGGTGCCACAGGTTCAGCGTTAGCAACGCCCTCTAAAGGGACTGGCAAGTCCCACGCCCATATACAGGGGCTCCTGCCAAAGGTCAGGGTACTCATCCACGTTCCAGCACCCCCCCACCCCCGCAAGCCAACCCTACCGGTTGCTCTTCACTAGAACTGTCTCCCCACCTGAGATGAGGGGTCCTACGAGCCACACTGCAGCCTCAGCAAGCTGAGCCAGACCTAAGCTGAGCAGAAGCTTCCCCCTAGGGGAGCCCCCACCCAGCACAGAGATCCTGGCTTCCTGGGAGTGAGGGGCATGCTCCTGGTTCCCAAGGAAGGGACAGCTGGTCCCCCCTCATTGCTCACAAAATGCATCTTTAGGTCTCAGCTCTGGCGCAAGGTAATGAGACCATGGGCCCAACCCTCAAGCAAAACTTATAACCCAGCCATACAAGCAAAGGGTGTCAGCTTTGGAGTCCGGGCCTTCCTGCTCCTGAGCCGACCCTGCCAGGCCAAAGGAAGGAGTGAGTGGAAGGCACCCCTAGACAGAGGTGACAGCATGGGTAAACAGTGCCAGAGGCTGCTCAGGTGGCAGGAGGAGGTGGGTGGGAGCCAGCAGTAGGAGCCACATCCAACATGAGGGTTAGAGATGACCCTTGGAACACGGAAACAAGGGCCCCTAAGTACTCACGAGCAGAGGGGGCCACAGACCCTGGCACACCACAGCCGCCCAACCCTTTTCCGCACCCGCTCTGGCTGCACTGTGGGGGCTCTGGAATCCCACTCGGAGAGCAGAGGCTGAGTTCCAAGGAACTGGCTGGTGGCCTGCCAGCTGGGCCTCAGAGATCAATCGCTCACGCCCCGGAACGTGCCCGCGTGATAGGCAGTTAGCCAGCCAGGCCGGAGCCTCTGGGGGTGGCCCCGTCCAGACAACTTAGCAGGATGTGTGTGGATGTGAGCAGCTCTGGGGCTGACACAGTGTCTGGGTGTGTCCATGGCTGTGTTGTCGTCATGGCAGGGGCGGGGGCTGGTGTGTTCCAGGTGTGGGTGGCCTGTACGTGTGTGTGCCTGTAGTGGAGCTGGCCTTTTGAGTCCCGCCTGGGGACACATGCCAAGAAGGCAAACTCAGCCCTGACGGGGGAGGGGGGCCCTCCACAAAGGTGGCAGCCCAAGCCTGCACCTGGGAGCCCCTTCCCCTAACCCAGGAGGGCCAGCTGGCCTGCGGCTGTGAGTGGAGGTCTTAAACTTACTCCTGACACCCAACACAGGCCCTGAGTTTCAGCTGATGCAAAGTGAAAGACAGTGTGGGACTCTGGAACTGAGGGGTGGGGCGGGGGTCTGAAGAAGGCAGGGATTGGGGGTGAGGTGTTCAGGAGCCCCAGAACTCAGAGAGGAGGAAGGGAGAGGCCGGAGACAATCTGGGA
Organism: Noctilio leporinus; assembly: GCA_004026585.1. Lineage (NCBI taxonomy): Eukaryota > Metazoa > Chordata > Mammalia > Chiroptera > Noctilionidae > Noctilio > Noctilio leporinus. The sequence goes on from PVIW01000028.1 coordinate 564,884, forward strand.
GTAAACAGTACCCTCTTCCTGGCCTCCCCCAATGTCCTCCCTGGAGACAGGACCGCTCAGAGTGAGGGCAAGGGGTACTCAGCCTTGCCTCACCTCCCATCCCTCCTCACGGGCCGGACCCAGCTCTGCTAACCGCAGCCACTGGGCCACCCTGCTCTCTCTGGGGCTTTCTCAGATGTCAGGTCAGTCTGGAGAGTATCAGCCCCCTTGGTTGAAGGCGAGGCTGAGGGTCAGGGCTTGGGGCAGAAGGAAGGTACCAAGTACACTCAGCTGAGGCCAAGACTGCTTTATCAGCCCCACCCCACCCCCAAAGTCTTTGGGAAACTTGGAGAAGAGAGAGGCAGGATCCTAGACTGAGCTGGGAGGACTGAGGCAATTTGGGGGTGCTTCAGACAGGGCCAGGTCCAACCCAGGCTCTCCCAAGAGCCGCAGGCAGCCAGATGCCAGCCTGGGTGAGGATCCCAGGCTGGTTCCCAAGCGGAGCCTACCTGCTAGCCTGGCGCAGGGAGGGGATGGCCAGAGAGCGAGGCAGGGGCTGGCTCAAGGTCACCACAGGCCCCGCGCCAGCAGCCCGGGGCAGAGCGCTCCGGGCCCAGACGCGGATCTGGGCAGGACAGCTGCGTCCTCTAGGGCGCTGCCAGCCAGGGCCCAGGGTCCAGGGTTAGCCCGCCTTGCGTCCCGCCGGTCGCCAGAAGACCCCCGGTCTCCCTACCCACAGCTGTCACCTTTCCCTGCCGTCACTCCCGAGGTCCTGCGGCCCATCTCCCACCACCAAGCCCCGGTACGCGGCAGCGCGCAGAGGGTCGGGGCTCCGCGCTTCCTTACCCCTGAACGCAGAGGACCATGTCCGGGCAGCAGCAGCGGCAGCCGGGCAGCTGGGGTCGGGCGGCGGCGGCGGCTGGAGCGAGCCCAGCAGCGCAGACCGGCTCTCGGGGAGACTCCGGGGCCGCGGTCGGCGGGCGACTGAGAGGCGGCGCGCGGGCGGGCCGGGTGAGCGCGGGGGGCGGGCCGGGAGGCCGAGGCGGGGCGGCTCCGGTCCTGCGTCCCAGCCCTTCCCGGAAGCGACGCCTTCCTAGAACCGCGGGCGGCGCAGCGGGGCGGCGGAGGGGCGCGGGCGGGGGCGGTGGCTCCGGCCTCGGGGCGGCGGGGCCACAAAAGGAAACACCTTTGACTGATTTCCAAGAACTTTCCAGGAAAATGAGGCGGGGCCCCGCGCGCCGGCCAATCGCAGCGCAGGGGGCGGAGTCGAGGGGCCCGGGACCTAAGTGAACTCGCCCGCTGGAGCGGGACCGGGGAAGAGCAGGGAAAGACCGGAGTTGCGGAAAGCAGGGGCTCCACCGACCCGAGCCCCGACTTCCCTCGCGCGCCTTTGTCGGGGACAGACGTCCTATTTCTCCGTAGAAGGCAGCGCGCGGGCGGGGTCACAGGCTTCCGCGGCGTCTGTCTAGAGTGCCAGCGCCCCTGGTGCGCGCACTTGGACCCCGGACTCTGACATGTAGGGTGGTGGGGAGGTGAATGCCATGGGGTAAGGTTTGGAAAGGGATAAGGGGGACAGGAAGGGTGAAGAGGGAGGCCCCAGGTCCAGGCGGATCCACGGGGGTCAAACCTGAGGCTACACAGCCGAAAGGATCCAGGCAAGAACATTGTTTATGAAAGCGTTTGGGGAGAAGGCGCACCTCCCAACCTTTTGCATCTGGCTGGGCCGTCCAGCCTCCTCCCTCGCTGGCCTCTGGCCTGCCCGCCAATCAAGGAAGACGTGGCAACCCACTTGGGGAGGCAGGCAGGGCCAGTCAGCCTCCAGCTTACCCCACAGGACAGTCAACTTGCGTTTCTGGGTCTCCAAAAAATTCGGAAATGAGACCTGGAGCTCCAAACATCTGGAGTTAAACTGATGTCAAGTGGTAAAGGTAGAGGGATGGAGCAGTAACACCAGATTCCACCCATAGGGCGCACTTGCTAAATTTGATCCTCAACAGCTGGTATTGCGCCCCCCCCCCCATTTTGCAGACCAGGAGACTGAGTCCCAGGGAAAATATGTTGCTAGGAAAGGGCAGAGTAGGGGCTTAATTCCAACTCTGAATCTCATGCTTCTACCTGTGCCCTTCTCCATCTTTTTCCAGTTCACTGGGCTCACCAAGGAGCATTTTGAAAGACCACAGGAGCTGTGCACACGTCCTCCAAGCCCTTGGGCCAGAAGGAGGTTAAGAGAATTGGAAAAGTGGAAGGGTCCATTCCACCTTATCCCCACTGCCCAGAGTATATACCTCAGGTCCCCTGGAAAGAAGATGAGCTTAGGTCCCCACTTTGATAGCTGGGCCCCTGGGTAAGGCAGGCAGGTCTCCGTGGGAATGGCCTACTGTCTCATTACTATAAAGACAGAGCCAAACAGCGGAGCCGGGATTTGAACCTCAGCTTCTGACTCTTCCTTTTCCCTTTAGCTGTAGCTACTTTACTGAGTGCTTACTATGTGCCAGGTGTTCTCAGTCATTTCCAGCCCCATTTCATCATTAACTACCACACATTGCCCCCTCTTTGCCCATGAGGAAATGGGCACAGAGAGGTTACAACATAACCTAGATCTCACAGTTGGCAGGTGGTGAGTTGGGGGTGGATGCCCAGGGCCCCCCGCCCCTCTCCCCGCCTGTGACATGCTAGCGCCTAGACATCCTTCGGTACCCAGCTGAAAGGTCCTCAGTGAAGCTTTTCTGCCCCCCTAGGCCAGTCAGAGCACTGCGGGGTCCCCCTGAAAGCTCCCCTGCAGAGTCTGTGGTCTTGCAGTTCTGGTGTAAAGGGCCCAAAGCCTTTGCCCTGCAATCGCCCCTTGTAGATTCGACAGCGCTATGCACCCCGCCTGCTGCTGGGAACAGTGGTATGCCCGCGTGCCCCAGGTGCCTGCCCGCCCCAGGTGTGTGGGGGGGAGCCTCTACCCGTCATCAGCTCTCCTGTTCCCTGGCTGTCCCGCTTCCCCGGCGCTGCTGACTGCGGGCCCATACTGCCACCCAGCGGCCAGTTCTCTCGTGGTGTCGCTTGCCAAATCGGAAGTTTCCCTTCGAGGGAAACCCCTCTGTGACACCTTACACAATGGCCCTTGATCCAAACCTCCCTGCCCTGCCTCACCCACAGCAGCCACAAGATGGGTCCCTGTTTCTTCCCCAAAGTCTGGCTCAGTTAGTATCTATGTCCTAGCCTCTCCTCTCCCAGGACAGTCTGTGTGTGTGTGTGTGTGTGTGTGTGTGTGTTGAGGGTGGGGTGGGTATTTAGCTCCTCCGTGCACTCAATGGGCCCTGGTCGCTGTGAGCTATTCCAAAGGCCTCAGGCCCGTTCCCGTGGATGTCCATCTATCACGTGCGCTGTGGGGGCAGTTTGCTGCAGTGAACCCGCCCCTGTCCTTCTGCCCAGCAGTCCTCAACACTGAGTCCTCCCATCAGCGTGTAGGTGGCTGTGGCCGAAGGCTGACGGAACATGAGCAGAGGGGTGAAACCACAAGTTCTGACTCACGGGTTAAGTGAGCAGTCGCCAGACGTCTGTCTATGCAGGACCCATGTGGGGAATGTGTGTGCATGTGTAAGCGCTGGCCTTGGTTACGGGGACTGCCAGGGCAGGGGCATCACCAGTGCTGACTCTTCACCTTTCGGTGTAGTTTCAGTTTATTATAATACGCAAGTTTTACTTATACAAATAAAATCTGTAAAAATCCTCACCAGCAGATATGTTTGTTGATTTTTTTTTAGAGATAGAGAAAGGGAGAGGGAGAGAGGGAGAGAGAGAGAGAGAGAGAGAGAGAGAGATCAATGTGAGGGTGATACTTTGATCAGCTGTCCCTCCTCGGCCCCCACACCCCTGTACAAATCCCATTTGGGAATCAAACCTACAACCCAAGAATGTGCCCTGACTGGGGATCGAACTCACAACCTTTTGGTGTATGGGATGATGCTCCAACCAGCTAACCCACCTGGCTAGGGCTATGCAATGGAATTTTTAATAAAAAAGACACCAGTTAAAAAACACAATTATAAAAATCTTAGAAAAATTGTAATGTAATTGACTCCGGGTTTAGAAAACAGGTTATCTCAGAGCGTGTACTGAGGTGCTCTTGGCTGGGAGGGGAGCCAGCCTCTACCCTTGGCTGCCTAGTCCTCTGCTTATGAGTGGGACTCTACTTGTTCAGCCTCGGGTTCACTGGGCCCAAACCAGTGGCCTCCACGGCGAGGATCCTCTCCAGCTTTCAAGAAGTGTAAGCTTCCAGATCTCAGGGCTTCCTCCAAGGCTCTGAGATCCTGGATCAGATTCTCAGATGGGGCTCAGGGACAGACATCCTGGGTCCAGCTAGGCATAAATAAATGTGTGTGTCTCTGCATGGGTGTGTGCACATGTGTAAATGTGTGCTCCTATGTGTGCATATGTGAACTGTGTGTGTGCTTGTACATGCAGATGTGGGAGGGGGGTCAGAGAGGCACACAAGAGGAGGGCTGAGGCTGAGGGTGAGAGATGGACCCTAGAGTTGTTCTTTGGGGTTGGGATGAGGGTCTTCCATGGTAGCTGTTAACCTCAGGCAGGTTGCTTGACCTCTTGGGGTTTCTGTTTTCTGTGTCTATCGTGTAGGCTGTACAGGATGGCCACAGCCCTTGCTTTTCCCAGTCCAATGAAGTCTCCGGGTGCCCAAGTGGAGCACCCACCCAATGTTTGATCTGAAAGAAGTGTTCAGTAGGTCAGTCGAGGCTCCATCAGGGCCTCCTGTTTCACGGAACCCTGCTGGTTTGAAGGTCGCTTTAAGGACTCAGCGAAGCCCCTCCCCCACCCAGTTCAATGCATGTACACAGCGGGTGCTGGCTCTCTAGGAGCCTGGATCTGCAGCCCAGGCGCCCACCTGCAGGTGTGTGTTGGGAACTCCGAGGTGCGAGGGTGAGACGGAGGCCCCGGCGCATGCAGTACTGAAAATGGCCTGTAGATGGCAGCAGAGGCACGCGCAGGGATCTGCTCCGAGTCACACCTCCTCAGTCCCAGGTGAGCCACCTGGTTGGGTTCCCCAGCCTGGGCGTTGGCGGCGGGGGTCGGGGGATGTGCGGGAGCAGTGCAGATTTGTTCGAGGAGATAGCCACACCCCCTGTAGTTCGCACAAACGGTTTGCCCTCAGGGGCCCTCCGTTTCTTTCGTCTGTGAAATGAGTTGTTTGGAGCCTGTAATGGGAAAAGGCCCAAGGTAAGTAGGGAAGTCAAAGGTGGGCTGTCAGAATAGACGTCAATGGGAAGGAAAACCCACAAAGCTAACAGAGAATGTCCGCCTGCCTCGGGGGCGGAGGAGGAGACTTTAACCGCCAGAAGCGCCCTCTATAAGGGGGTTAGAGTTTTTCTGGTCGAAGGGTGCTGTATCCCAAGGGAAAAGATGAGTACGAGCAGGAGATGCACAAAGGGGGAGAGAAGCTAGCGCTCGAGAGACGCCCAGAGCCCCCCGGGAACTAGAGACGCGAACCACGAAACGCCACTTCACTCGGCATTTTGTCGGCAAAACTGAAGACTTTAAAGTACGCGGGCCGTGGGGCACCCCTGGGCAAGTCGCAAGCCTCCCCGTCGTTTGGGAGGGGCCCCTGGCAGCCTGCGGAGGACGCGCCCCACTCGGGTGGAGACGCAGGACTTCCTGCGCTGTCACATCATCGGTGGCCGCCCACTCGGGAAGCCAGGCCCCCTGTTACGTCGGTCCGGCTCTGGGGTGGGGCCTGCCTAGGGCTCCCGCCCCGCCCCGTCCTGCCTGGGAGCGCCTGGCCCTTTAAGGCCGACCGAGTTGGGCGGCAAGTGTCGGACGCGCGGGGGAGGGGGTGCAGTCACGTGGGCCCGGCGCGCGGCCCCGGGTGCTGGTGGCCCCCGGCTCCGGCCTCTGCCCTTCGCCGTCGCCGCCACCTGGTGCACTGCTGTCAGGTACGCCCTCGCCAGGTGCGCCCCGCCGGCCCCCTCAGCCTCCTTCCTGCTCCCGGGCCCCGAGGCCGCTCGGGCCCCTTCCGCTGTCGCCCGGTCCCGGGCTGCGTCCTCGTGTGCGGGCTGCGCGGCCACCGCCCCCTGGCGCGCGACGTGCTCCCGGGCAGTGGTCCCCATTGCCGCGCTGCCCCCAGCCCCTGCCCGGTGCAGTGCGGGCCGCAAGGCTGGTGTTGGAGTCTGGGCGGAGCTCACTCTTCCCTCTTCCCTAGGTGGCCCTGGACGCCAGGCTGGGGCCGCCTCTGAGCGCCCCGCGGGGGCCATGGATGGCGAGCCAGGAGAGGAACAGGGGGGTCCGTTGCCCGCCGCAGGGGCACCCTCCGGACCCGACCCAGCCAGCGCTCGGGCCTTCGCGGGGCGACGGGACCCCAAGAAGTACGCCGTGACCGATGACTACCAGTTGTCCAAGAAGGTGCTGGGCCTGGGCGTGAACGGCAAGGTGCTGGAATGCTTCCACAGGTTAACGGGGCAGAAGTGTGCTCTGAAGGTCAGTGACCCCCTCACTGCCGCCTGGGTCACCTGGAGGGTCCAGCAGCAGAGGCCTGTGGGCGCACAGTATGCCCAGGGCCCCTGCTAGGCTTCTTTCCTATGTTCTGCACCACGTTTCATCCGCCTACTCCCCTGTAGGGTGGGCTCCTGGTCCTTGGTGCTTTAGAGGTGAGAAACTGGGGATTAGCTAAACTCCTGATATGGGGGAGCAAAGGGTGGAGCCTGCTGTACCAGGAAGCAGGGCGGGAGTGGCTCCTGGTTCGGGGTTTCTGCCTGGGCCTGTGTTCCCGCCCAAAGGGAACCCTCTTTCTGAGTTTCCCTCTGAGGCTCAGCCCCACCACAGCCTGGGTGGGGCTGCTCTCTCCCGTGGCCCCTGCCTGCCTTCGCTGGAGTGCGGGAGCCTTCTGGCGCTGGCTGGTGGGCAGGAGGGTGCGGAGGGGCTCCAGCTCAGTCACAGGCCCATGTTGAAAGGGGCTAGCCCTGCCCCATGCCCCACCCACCCTGGTTCCTGGGAAGAGGGTGGCCACCAGCTAGCTACAGTGCATCCCGGGCTCCCCGGAGGCCTGGCAAGGGGCTCACTGACACAGGTGGAATCTGGGGAGTTTGGGGAGTGGTTGATCTAGCCATCTAGTTCTGGCTTAAGTCACTGCTTTCTGGGCTCAGGGCCCTGCCCCATCCCCAGACTCCCTTGAATCTGGGGACTTCAGTCAATTGCAGTGTGTACCAGTGGCCGCCCAGATGGGTAGAGCATGTCCAGGAGAATGGCTCCTACAGGTTAGAACACAGCAAAGGATTTCCTGTTTTACACAGGTTGCAGTTATGAGCCTGAACCCAGAGTCCTGCTCTAATTTCTGGCCTGCATTTGCCAGCTCTGCGACGTTGGATTAGGTTCTGGAGTCTTGAAACCAGGTTTCTGCGACTCTTCAGGGGAAGGCCAGGGATCCGTGTGAGCTTGGAATGAGATGATGTGCCTGGAGGAGCTGGTACAGAGCCTGATGCAGGCCTGGAAAGGCTGCAGGACTTATTTAGGGCACAGGGTCTGCACGTGCCGGAGCAGAAACCTGGGCTCAGCTCCCTGCATCTTTCCCAGGGGTAACAGGGCTGATGTAGGGGGTTGCATCCCTAGGGTACCCTTGGAGGGGATCAGGAGAATGGGTCAGTAGGAGGCTCAGGGCTGGGCTGCTGAGGCTGGGTCTCAAAGGCAGCTTTTTTTTTTTTTTCCTACTAACCTGGCAGTAGAGTGGGGTTGGGGCCCTGTGGGAGCTCCAGGCAAGTGGTTCTTGGAGTTCTTCAGGGAATAGATGGCTCTTCGGAGGGGGGCGGGGCTCAGAAGGAAAGAAGCGAGCCTTTCCACCCTCTCCCTCAGCACCTTCTTGGTCCTTTCACCTGTGCTGGTGTCAGGGAGCAGTAGGGTGGGGGGCGCTGCCTAAGGCCAGAGAACCTCTTCTTTATAGCAAGGCCTTGGCCCGGTGGGCCTGGCGGGGCCCTGAGCAGACTAGTGCTGCTTCAGGTGCTGTGAGCAAGGCAGGCATCGGGTGGGAGAGCCCAGCAGCCCCGGCCTCAAGCAGGCTGGGCCTAGGCGCTTCCCGCTAGAGGCTGTGACTGATGGGAGGACATCACACGCGACCACCACGATGATGACTTTGACCCCAGCAACTTCCAAAGCACCTCTCCTTAGATGTGGGGCCTCAGTACTGTCTCTGACCTGGACTGGGAGCTGGGGCCAGCCTAGAGCAGATTTTCCTCCTGTACCCTTCGGCTTCGTGGGTGAGCATGGCATGGCCAGGGCTACTGATTTAGGACTTTGAGCACCTAGCGCTCAGTTGGCGCTCAGTTGGCACTCAGGTGGCACTCGGTTGGCACTCAGGTGGAACATGGATTAGATTGGCCCCCATTGTCCTGTCCTTGCTCCCTCATGCCCTATCTCAGTGACCAAGCCTGGAAGTGCTGACCCAGCTGGGTCAGTCCCCACTCCAGCGTCCCTGAAGGGATTAGCATAGCCTCTGGCACATGGCATCTGTGCTGCAGTGGTGGCTCTGGACTTGAGGAGGGAGGCGGCATTTTACTGCTTGCTTTGTCCCTCTGTCTCCTGCCCAGGAGGGCCAGGGCAGGGGACCTCAGCACAGGGGCAGGTCTGGGCCCAGGGAGCTCAGCCAGTGCATGGGTGGGTCTCAGCCCTTCCTCAGCCTCTGCCTAGCCCTCTACCCAGCTGCCCAGCTCAGCCTGGTGAGACGCCTGGGCTCTGTGTCCTCCTGCCTCCCCAGACTTACATCCCAGTCCCCCAGGCTGGCCTGCCTTCGTCATGTAGCCTGGCCACGTTTGGGCCCTGCGTGGTGGGCCAGGCCTAGTGCCCTGGCTTCTCTCCATGCCCACCCTCTCGGTCTTGTGGCCCAAGATGGCAGATAGTGCCTGGCATGAAGCCTGGAACCCAGCAGGCTCTCATAAAACAGGAAGAGCTGTGGTCACTGTCCCTGAAGCTACTGCTCCTTTGTGGGGGCCCTAGAGGAGCTGGTTCCTCCTTCCCGGGGAGCTGGGCCTCTCCCCTTTCCCTCAGCGGCTGCTGGTGTGGTCCCTCTTGGCCTTGCAGCGCTCGGGGCTTCCTCCCAAGGACAGCCCACTGCTGGCGCAGCCTCGCCGCTCTCCAGGCCGCCCTAAGTGCTTGCTGCGCGGCTGACTCTTGCCTGCGCCCCACCCGGCCTCCTCCACAGTGGGCTCTGCCCTGAAGGTCTGTCTGCCGCCAGTCACCCCCGCGCATTCAAGACCCAGCCCCTCAGTCCTACTCACTTATATGAAAAGTCAGAAGTCACGTGACCTGGTTGGGCTGAGGCCGCAGTCCCCTCCCCTCCTGACTTCCTGCTCAGCCCACCTGTGGTCCTCAGCCTCGGGGGACAGACCTAACCGAGGCGCTGGGACAGGTAAAGCAGCAAAAGGGTTTGCGGGGTGGAGAGGTCCACCACGGGGGCGGAGAGGTGGTCTTCCTCTGTCCCTGCTCTCTGCTCCCCGGGGCCCTCTGCTCCAACCATGGGAGCAAGTTGGAGGGCCGGGGGCTCCCAGTGCCCTCCTCTCCTGGTCTTCGTCAAAGAACGTGGAGGGGTGGGGTGCTGGGCCCGCGTGCCCCTGAGATCCCTGCGTTGCCTCCTGGGCGGGGCCGGCCTGTTGGAGCTGGTGCTGCGGAGCTGGATTTGGGGCTGGGTGGGGCTGCCAGGCAGGCCAGGTACTTTCTTCTTTGGCGGCTGCCACCCCCTCACCTGCCTCCCCAGACCGGTCGGATCCGCCTCTGCAGGGCGACTTGTTACTGAGTCAATATCAGGCAGCGTGAGAGGGGCCACGGTCCCCAGTGGTCACTGCCCTGAGCTTCTCCCCAGGGTGCCCTCTCCTGGGATGGAAGTGTGAGGTGCTCCGGCCTTCCCACCAGGAGGAGCCAACAGGGCTGGCAGCTGGCTTTTCAATGAGGATCCCAGGGGGGGCATCGAACCCTAAGAGATGCAAATGTTGGCATTTTCAGCAGAAGTGGACTGCCTGGCATGGCTGGCTGTTCACACCCTGCCCAGCCGGCCTTGCTCACAGTTTCAAAGCTGCTCACCCCGCCCGCTTCCTGTCAAGGTCCCCTCTGCAGGGACCCCCATCCAGGAGCTGGTGCCAGCCCTCCAGGCTTTAGACTGTGAGGCTGTGGGTTCTAGAATTCTTATAGAGGCTAACAGTGTTCCCATACCCAACACGGGTGACGTGGCCTGACTCCTGCCATTCATTCCCAGCATGTGAATGAAGACACTGGGAAGCTCAGAGGTGAGCCGCCTGCCCCAGGTGCATAGCTGGTGACGGCAGGGCTGCGACTTGGGCTGAGCAGTTGGATGCCAGCATCCTTGCCTCAAGGTCAGCTCAGCTCGCCTCATGTGAGGCTGGGGGCTGCAGGAGGGTCCCTGAGACGCTGGTGTCACCCTCCACCTCTCCCTGGCAGCCGGGGCTGCTGCTCCAGCATTTGCCTCCATCTCCTCCCTGTAGAGGACTCTGTGCCTGTGAACAACAGATGGAGGTGACCCCATAAGGACCATGGCGGCTGCAGGGCCACCTCAGAAAGATTGTGTGGTTCATCCCAAGACTCATGAGTCCAGAGAGCCAAGGGCGAGCTGTAGGGCTGATGAGGGGGTGAGAGGGACTGTGTCGGGGATGAGGGGGTGAGAGGGACTGTGTCGGGGCTCGGCCACCTGGGGGGCTTCAGGAAGACTTCCTGCCCTCATCCAGGCCCCTGGCCTGAGAAGGATGTGGATGGGGGCACAGGGTGTGTGTGACAACCTGCCTGGTGAGCGCAGCTCAGTGTCTGCTGTAGACGCCCACTTCCCCACTCTGTCCTCTGCCTGGGCAGGACGTGGCTGCCCAGCAGGGCTGGGACCTACACCCCGACAAACCCTGGGGAGCTGTGCCGGATGGAGGGTCCCGCAGAAGGAGTGGTATTTGTGCAGGGCCTTGAAGGATGAGGACAGAAGGCCCTAGGAATGCCCCCTCCCCTTGGGCGCAAACCTGAGATCCATGCCGTGCCTGGGCAGAGCCTCGTCTTTGGTGCCCTCCCTCCTATCTGCAGACCTTGCTCCCAAAGTGTCACAGGATGTTTATGGAGCACCGTTGCCAAGGGTGGCCGGGGGCTTCTAGACCATCTGGGCTGTCCTTCAGTGTGGGGAGGGCCTGGCTCCCGTGAAAACAGCTTTGTACTGTCTGCCAAGGTTTGCACTTGGGGGAGCAGTTTTCCTACTTGGCTCCCTCATCTTCCTCTCCCAGGGCCACCTTGGGACATCATCATGGGAGACCCCTGCATAGGGCAGCAGGTGGAGCCTCTCAGTCTGCACCCCATCCCCTGCCCCCCAACTTCCTTGGGTCCCAGCCTGGTGACTGGCTGCTGTGTATCCAAAGGTGTTGGCTGCCAGCCAAGACCCCTAGGTGAGCATGTCCCCAGCACCCCTGTGCCCACTGTCTGGCCCGCTGGGCTCGGTGTGGCATGGCCAGGGGCCCAAGAGGACTTGGGCTCTGCTGCCCTCGTTCCCATCCATTCCCGGTCTTGTGTGACCCGCATGAGAGGCTTCCCGGGGGTGAGAGAGGAGCCGGGCTGCACGCTTGTGGTCCTTCCTGCCACCTTCTTCCTGAGTGGCCTGGGATAAAGACAGTTTCAGAATCTTCTGCAAACCCGTTGTCTCTATGGCGCATCGGGCCAGGTTGGAAGGTGGGGTGGAAAGTAGGGTCCAGCTGTGGTGGCTGTAACTGTCCCTGGGATCTTGCCGGGAGATGTCACAAGCCTGCAGATGCTCTCAGAGGGCAGAGCTCCCACCTGGGGAGGCATTTGGTGGCGCATTATTGGCCTTTATGAGAACTCAGCTTGCATTTACCCTGCACCTGGGAAGCCAGCCCTGCAGGGCGGAAGACGGGTGTGAAAGAACTCGGGTCCTGGCTCCTTCCTGCCCCCTGGCCTGGGGACTGCGTGGACTAGGACCTGTGATTGCCCTCCTACTGCGTGGGAACCAGGGGTGCAGCTTAGAGCAGGGGTGTGAGTTGGCTTTTGGGGGGCCCAGGAGCCTCCGGAGGCTTTTTCAATGCTGGGCAGGCCTGAGACACTGAGGATATTGATTGTGGGTCTCTTGCAGGTTTGGCATTAAGGTTTCCTTTATCTTTAGACAAGGGCTTCGTCCTCCTCGCTCTCTCTTAGGGCTGCTTTCTGTCTTGCCTGCCTGCTGGGCCCCTGTTTCTCCTTTCTCAGCTCTGCTTCTCCCGCTGCCTCAGCCCCTCCCCCTCAGGCCTTGCCTGCCGGTCTCAGTTTCAGGCCTCGCTGGGCTCTCTCTGCAGCCTGCGGGCTGAGGGCAGGCAGAGGACAGGCAGGGCTGGCCAGGCCCCGGGGATTCCCCCGGTCGGGGGTGGGGAGGAGCAGGGCGGGAAGGAGGAAGCCCTGGTGTGTGTGCCCCTGCCACTCAGCAGCGTCCCTCCTGCCGCTGGCCTTGACCAGGTGCCGTGGCCTTGGCAGCCGCAGCAGCAGCAGCCTTCGGGCCAAGTCCGCAAGCCGAGGCACCTGTGCGGGTGGGAAATCGGCAGGGGGGGGCCCAGCAGGGGGTCCCGCAGAGGGGCCTGCGCAGGGTGTGGGCCGGTGTGAAGCTCCACCTGCCCCCCCCCCCAGGCACCCCCGAGCTGAGCCTGCGCTGGCCCCTTGCTCCCTGGCCCCAGCGCCCCAGAGCAGCTGACACCGGCCTGCCCCTGCGCCTGACCCCTCACCTCAGCGATGCTCAGGGGCTATTTTTAGAGGCATGAAGGGCAGGGCCCTTCCTTGAGGGACTCGCAGACGTTGCTCCAGCATAAGCAGCTCCTTTCGCAGGAGGTGGTGGAGGTGCTGGCCTGGCTCTGCCGGCTCTGGCCGGCGGCAGCAGCACGTGGCCGGGGGGCGGGGACAAGAGCGCTCATTTCTCCCTGGGGGTCTTCCCTTGGGTGAAACACAAGCTCAGCAGAATCGAAGCATGGGGAGGCAGAGACTGAGATCCCCAGAGGCCAGGTAACTCCCTGAGGGTCACACAGCGGGACACCACCAGGCTGAGCCCGAGTCCCGCCTGCCTGGCGACTGAGTCTCGCCTCAGCCAGCCCTCTGTGCGCTGCACTCCGCTGCGGACCCGGACCTCCCGTCTAGCTCGAGCGTCTGTACATGAGGGCTGGGTGCTCTGCTTGACGCCGGCCCCCTCTGCTGGGCAGTGAGATGGGCAGCGAGGTGGGCAGTGAGATGGGCAGTGAGATGGGCAGCAAGATGGGCAGCGCCAGGAAGCAGGTGCCCCACCTTCCCTCCTGCCGGAGCTGCTCTTGTAAGTTGGTGGGCGCACAGCGACTGGCTGGAGGGCACCCCAGGGTGCTGCTCCTGAGCCAGCTAGCAAGTGGGGTTCCCAGGGGAGTAGCTGGCCATAGTGACACCACCGGCAGGGTGTGCCCTGCGAGGGGCAGGAGCTCTGGGGTTACGACTCAGGTTGAGGACCCCTCTCCACTGGACTCCATGGCCCAGTTAAGTCCCTGAGTCAGGCTGAGCCTGTGCCAGCACATCTCTGCCCCAGGAGGGCCTGAGAGGGGTGATCCCTGCAGCCCACTCCACGGCTCCAGTGTCCGTCCTGCTGCAAGGCTGCTGTCCTGGTCGGCTGGGGGGTCTCTCCTTCCCCTGCTTCCTCCTCCTCACGTCCGTGGCTCCACGGCCTGCTCAGGGAGACTGGGCAAGTGTCCCAGGAGCTGGCAGCGTTGGGAGCGGGGCCGCCCTCTGGCTGAACAGGGGGAGGAGAGACGGGCTGGAGGCTGAGGGAGTTGGAAGCCTGTGGCCTTGCCTCCCCCAGAGGAGCCTGCGGAGGGCGACGGCTGCCTGTGCTCCACCAGGCCTGTGGGGAGCTGCGGGGACGCACGGAGCCCAGGGAGATGGGGAGATGGAGAGCAGGCCGGGGGCTGGAGTGAGAGGAAGGTTCCCAGGGTCACTGCATCCCGCCTCTGGGGCTTGTCCTGCCCCTCCCCCAGCGCCCCCCTTCTCATTCCTTTGTTACTTTTGTGACATCTCCAAATGAAAGGGACATGCTGTCATTCTTCCGAGAGCTAGAGGGTGCTGGGCCCTCTCTACAGAGTGGGGCAGAGCATGGACTTCTGGGGGCCTCAGCCGGGGGCCACCTAGGCATGGCCTCTCCTGCCCTGGTCACCCCTTGCATAGGGTAGGTGGCATTGCCCTCTGTAGCTCTGTACCAGCTCTGTAGGCATCACTGGTGCACCACGGGCCGGTTGAGAGACAGGATCTGTGGCCAAGGTGGCATCTCTTCAGAAGGGACCCTTGAGGGACGTTATTTCTACGATTAGAATAAAACACTTACGCTTGCTACATTTCCCCAGTCTTATGATGAAAACGTCCTATTTTTATACTGTCATGGAAAAAATAGACCCGCAGTGATGCTTCACCAATTGTGAAGCTGATTTTGACAGAAAAATCCTTTCTTCTAGGAAATTAAAGGGTTGCAGCCCGGGACCCTCTGAGTCTGCATGCAGGGGTCACAGGGGGCTGGTGTGGCCCCTCCTTAGTGCCCTCCAGGAGGGCTGTGGGCTGAGGGCCGGGATCGGGCACCAGCATGGCAGAGGGGTCCAGCCGCGTTCTCGGAGGGTGACTTCCAGGAAAGGGGGCCTCTTTCCCCACCTGGAGGGAAGGTGCCCATGGTCCCAGACCTGCCTGGCCCTTGCCCCATTGCCGCGTGTGAGGAGAGAGCATGCCTGCTTTCCAGGCAGGGAGCTGGGGCTCAGGGAGGTTCACCACATACTCTGCGTACAGGTGCATGGAGGAGCTGAGGGGGTCAAGGTGACTGTCCCCCTGAGGCAGTGGGGGTGTGTCCCCTCTCTTGTCTGCCAAGGCTGACAGCTGGCTGAGTTCCCTGAGTTGGGCCCCAGCCTGGGTCCCTCCCCTGAGATCAGCCCACCACCACCTTCTCCCCACCCTGGGGGTCTGCCCCTCCTCACTGAGCATTTCATAGCAAAACAGGATCAATAGACTCTGAAATCTTAGTCCACTTGTGCAAAGAACAGTCCAGCCCTGCCCCTCTCGGGGCCTAAGACCATTTCCTGGGACCTGCTGGGCCAGAGTTGGTCCTGGAGGCTGCACCTGGGCTTCCCCAAGTTCTGGAGACCAAGCGAGATGAGAGCATGAGCACGTCAGGGAAGACCCAGGGGAATTCTGGGGCCGTGTAGAGCTTGGGGCCCGTTTCCACTCTGTGCACTTGGCGTGTGCTCATTGGAGCCCCATGTATGTTCATGTTCTATCCTCTGGTCACCTGGCAACATGAGTACTGTCACTGTTCCCCTTTTCCAGATTGGGCCAAGTGAGGCTCAGAGAGGTTGAATGGCCTGTCTAAAGCCACAGGTAAGTGGAGCATGGCACTGGCCTCTGCATCCGACATCCAGGTCTGTCTGACCCGGAGCCCAGCGGCTGCAGCTGATCCTTCCTGATGCATGGTCCCTGGCCTGGGACATAGGGGCCCACCCCCAACCCCTGCCTGCCCCAACTAGCGCTCGTGTTCCCCTGTCCCTCCCCCTCCCTGCCTGGGAACACAGCTCAGCTCCCTCTTTCTGCAAGCATTCTCCTCCCGCACCCTCCTCAGACCTGGCCCTCTTGCGTTTGTCTCCAGGTTGTCTGTGGCTGGTGGGCAGCAGGTAAACGGAGGCCACCAAAATTTAGCAAATCGAAGGAGTCTTGTGTTCCTGAGACTTGACAATTTCAAAATGTGTGCTGCTCTGCTGTTGATGGGTTTCCAAGGAAGACAGCAGTGGGGAGCCTCAGGCCCCTCCTCCCCTCCCAGGGCTCTGGTGCGAGGTGGTCAGGGAGGCGCCCAGCCTGTCAGGTGTCCCCACCTCCCCCATCAGGTACTCAGGCCTTGGCCTGGAAGGGAGGAGCTGTTTGGGGGCCCTCCTCGTGGCTAGGCTCCCCATCTTGCCTGCTCTGCCGTCATCTGGCTCTGGGCTCTGCCGTCATCTGGCTCTGGACTGAAAGGAGTCGGGACCAGTTCCCTAGGCTCTGTGCCCTCATCAGCCGTGCGAATTGGCAGCAACTCACCCATAGACTGTGAATCCTTGAGGACAGACCACCTGTCCTCCTGGCAGCAGGCACCCAGCTCTGGGCAGGGCCAGGAGATGCTTGAGTTGGGAAGGGATCTATGGGTCTGTGAATGGGCAGGCCTCCCTGTGTGGATCCCAAAGGACTCCTGGGCTTGGAGGTGGCCTGTGTGGGTGGTGTGACCCAGGGAAGCTGAAAACCTCTCTGTGCCCCCGTCTCCTCAGCTGAAAAGGATGGTTGGTGATGCGGCTGTGGGGGGTGCGAGCTAAGGGAGGGACCCGGCTGGTCCAGGGCAGGGCTCCGGGACACCAACCCTGTAACAGCCAGGGTGGCAGTGCCTGGGCCAAGCGCACATGTTAAAGGAGCCCCGCACTGCCCAGGGGCCACCAGGTCCAGCAGGGGTCAAGCCCTGACCCTCGCTACTTTGCTGTGACTTTGGGCAGGTCGCTTACCCTCTCAGAGCCGCAGCTGTCCCGCAGGTGAAAGGGCCCTGGGGACATGGAGCGCGGAGTGAGGTGGTGTCTGTGCCCAGGCCCTGGGGCCGACAGAGCACCAGGGAGGGACAGTCCCACTGACCGGAAGGGTGAGCACCAGCTGGGCGAGCGGCTGAGGGGGAGAGGTAACTGGACAGGTGAGACAGAGGATGGGACATGGTCCGAGCTTTGGCGGGAGGCCAAAAATGCAGAGCTGCGAAGGTGGTCCCGTTCACCCCCGCAAGGAGCTAGGAAAGCCGGGGAAAGGAGTGTGTGATAGAATAATGGCTACAGTGAGATTCGATGGTGGCGGGCAGCTCCCCAGAGGCTCCTGCTGGTGGGAGCCGGCCGACTCTTCTTTAAAAGGAAGATACTGAAGCCTTAAGAAGGATGTTCCCCCAGGCTGGTGTGGCTCAGGGGATGAACGCAGGGTCACCAGTCAGGACACGGGCCTGGGCTGCAGACCACGTACCAGCTGGGGGCGCTGGAGAGGCGACCACACACTGACGTTTCTCTCCCTCTCTCCTTTCTTCTCTAAAAATAAGTGAATAAAATATTAAAAAACAAAAACAAAGAAGGACGTTCCCACTTCTGCACTCGAGGTCAGCCGACACTGACCCACCCTGGATCTACGCCTCTGCTGTGAGTGAGCAGAGCAGCCAGCCAGGGTCACGCGCTGGGCGGGGCCCGGGCAGTGTGCTCCTCACTGTCACCGTCACAGCACAAGGCGGGTGGCTCCGCAGCTGCTGTGAGACGAATCCTGCCCCACTAGTGGTGTCATAAACTCAGAGCCACATCCCCGCGGGAAGACAGCCCCAAGCACCCGCAGGCCGGGGCCGGCAGGGCCCGCAGATGTGTCTGCGTTGAAAATGCTTCTCGAGTGGTCCACAGTGCTGCCCTTATCCCTCGCCGCCCTCTGGAGAGAACAGAGGTTCCCCGCATTGAAACAAAGATGGTTTGAAAACCTCTATTTTTCTACAATATTTTGCTCCGTTCTGATGAGGCCTGAGTGATTGGCCTTGACCATGTGCGTAGCGCCTGGCCTTGCCTGAGGCTTGGAGGAGACCCCCAAGGCGGCAGGGAAGGTGTCAGGGACATACTGGTCCCTCCTGCCTTTTTCCTCTGCCTTTTCTTTTCTTTTCTTTTAAGATTTTATTATTTTTAGAGAGAGTGGAAGGGATAAAGAGAGGGAGAGAGACATCAATGTGTGGTTGGCTTTCACCTGCCTCCAGCCACAGACCTGGCTGGAGACCTGGCTTGCAACCTGGGTATGTGCCCTGGCTGGGAATCGAACCAGAGATCCTTGGGTTCGCAGGCTGGTGCCTTATCTACTGTGCCACCAGCCAGGGCCTCCTCTGTCTCCTTTGGCCCAGAACAAAGCTGGGATCCCAAGAAAGCACTGGTCCTTTTGATATTCTCAGCTCTCCAGCGTGCCGGCCTTGTGCCTGGTGCCTCATGCCAGCCTCAGTCTCGCTGAGGGTTCGGAGTAGATACTTTCTTTTGACTCTGTACCCTTTGCACAGTTGCTGGAGGTGTTGCCAAGTCTGAATCTCAGCTAACACTCACCGCCCTGAGGAACGGGGCTTGGGAAAAGTTCCGTGAATCATGCAGGCGCTTCTCCGGGAAGCTCGGACCAAAACGTGTGCTTGGTTAGTTACGCGCTGACACGGCTTCCTGGTAGTTTCACCTTGCGCCTCATTCTAAAGAGAATCAGACCTTTTTGTCGTTTTATTTGGTTTCTGCCATGCTGTAGAATTATAAATGCCTGAACCCCGTTGTCCGTGAGCTGGGCAGCGGGACTCGCAGGGCCCACGCGGCCGTGACAGGAGCCGGACCCCTGGCCTCCAGCGGCTTTCTTTGTTGTAGGCTGGGGTTGCCTCGAAAGCCAGCGCCTCACTGATGGTGCCCCAGCTGTCTTCCCCCGGAAGGAGTGGGTATTCCGGCAGAGGCCACAGCACAGCCCGGGGCTGTGGGGCGGGGGGAGCTGCTTGTCCAGGCTGGGGCCTGGCGGCCTCCCGTGTGTGTCAGAGAGATGGGGATACTAGCAACACTTTTACCTGGGAGGAGCCCGGCCCCGAGGGGGCTGGCTGTGCACCCTGGGTGTGTAGGTGGGCTGGTAGGCCTGCTTGGTGGTCCTCTGGGCAGGGAGGTGGCTGTGGAAGGCTGCTGGGGGCTGGTCCTGAGGTGCGTCTTTCCGTACTCGCTGCGGACAGCCCAGCTGTGACCGTCTGGGAGGGCGGACAGAGAGCTTTCTCAGCTCTGGGCGACGCGGCAGGGATGGACCTCAGCGGGAAAGCAGAGGTGCCCGGGCTGGGTCCCTACTTGGCATGGCTGTCCCAGGTTGAGACCCCAGTCTTTTTTGGGCACCTCTCTGTGCCCAGTTCTCTGCCAGGCAGTTTAGAGAAGCAGCAAATGTGGGATGAGTACATGGACAGATGGACGGGTCCCGCTCTCAAAGTCACACACGTGTACCCATGGCCCACACACGCATACATGCCCTGTATTCTCTACACCCATGCAAGCCCATGTACATACCCTTCTACCTGCATGCACCCATGTTCCCATGCACACCCCCACCCCCTGCTTGTGCACACACCCACGCACCTATGCACGCATTGATTTCAGAACGAGTTTCCCAAGTTTAGCAGGCTGTAGTTTTGGCCCTTGCCTCTTCAACTTGGGACCACTCCCTGCTGTCATTACCCCTCAGGGTGGGGCTGTCTGGATCCTTCCAGCCTTGCCATCCTCCAGCCCGGTGACCCCAGGGCAATGACTTCACCCTCCTGTGCCTCCTTCCTCCATCTGCAAATTGGGACTGATGGTCCCCACCCTGTTTGCCTCACCCGGTGGCACCCAGCATTCATTCCCATGAGATACAGAGGAGAGTGTTTAGTAAACTGCAAATTGTTTTCCAGATGGTCAGATGCTGCTGTGGTTTGCCTGGGGGTGGACAGAAGAATTCCTCCACCCACAGCCACACTGTCCTTGGGTGGGATGGCCCTGCATGGGTAGTGAGGAGGCCTAGCCAGTGCTGAGGCCCCCATTCCACCTGGTGATGCTGGAGGGGCGTGGGCCCCTCTGCCCTAAACTTTGCTGGGGCCCACGTTGCAGTGGGCTCGGTAGGAGTCCCAGCCATCCAGCTGTGGGCTCTGGGGACAGGTAAGAGAATTTGGCAAAGGACAGTGAGTGGAGAAGGGAGGTGGAAACCACTTGATCAAAGGCCAGAGCAGTATCCTTCGTTCAGGGAAATGTCACCTCACGTTCCATGCTCATCTCTCTTTACTGGGGTCCACACCTCCAGTACAGCCAGGAGCCCCGCCCTTAGGAGAAAGCTAGGGTCCTGTCTCTCTTGTGAGAGTCAGGGCTCCTGGTGGGTGTGATCAGGAGCTGTGAGCTTCCCAGGGGCTGCCACAGACCCTCCAGCTTCCGGGGGCTTCTCGAGGGGTTGGAGGATAGCAGTGAAAGGAGTGGGGGTCTGTTAGGTTGGCAGAAGGCCACCCATCTTTTCTTCCAAGCTGTGACTGAGGACCAAGATGTTGGTTGGCCCCCTTTGGGTTCAGACATCTGGATATGGGGTCCGTGGAGACACAGGGGCTACTCCGCGGGGGCAGGGATGCGGGGTGGGGCTAAGTAGGCACTTTGCAAGGAGCCCTTGACCCGTGGTCCCTCTCATTGTTGCCTTCCCCCCAATCTCACCCAAGCCCTGCACCTTAACACTGGGGGAACAGAGGCCCGAAGAGCAAAGGGCTGGCCCAAGATCACGCTGAGGACAGGAGTAGAACCTGGGCCTCCATCTCCTATCCCTGTTCTCATCCCCACGCCGGGGAAGGTGGGGCTTTGCTGGGAGGCATCTTTGATGAAAGGTAGTGTGGACTCAGGTACTTGCACGAAGGAACCAACTTGCAGCAATGGCCACGTGGGCTGGAGCATCCGGACCGGCTCCTTGAAAGAGGAGGTCGGTCGCCAGGTCTGCCAGAGACGGGGGTTAGGCACGGTGGGGAGCAAGGCTGGCCGGCTTGTCCCGTCTTTCCTGGTGGAGCCTCCCTGAGGAGCCCTTTTCAGTTTAATCTTACTCTGTCCTTGTGATGCGTTAGGAGGACTTATTATCCTTAACCCCCGATTATACATTTGGCCGTTGGATCTACAAATATCTGAGTTGGTGCTCTGTGTGGGGCCCTACACCCAGTCCTGGGACCCAAGGCGACCAGGCTGACCGGCCCTCCCTGGGGCCACAGTCTGATGAAGGAGCCCGTGTGGTGGCCTCCTGGCTGGGGAAAGAGTGGTGTGATCCGGGACCAGTTCTTCCTCTCTGTGCCTCAGTTTACCAGCTAAAGAATGGTGATCGTGAAGTGCCTTCCTCCTAATATTTATAAAGGCCTCGGAACAGTGCCAGGCAGGTTGAAAGTGCAGTGTGTGTGTGTGTGTGTGTGTGTGAAGGGTTATCAAAAGGGACAGGCTAATTGTAGATTGTTAGCAAGTGTTACACAGAAGGGAGGCAAAGAGAGAGGGAACTTTCCGGAGAGCTGGAAACGTTTCTGTCTTGGCAGGGGTGTGGGCTCCAGGGCCGGGTGCAATTGTCAAACTCACTGAACTGGACTCTTGATTTATGCATTTTACTGTATGTAAAGTAGACCTTGATAAGCAAAGCATGTATATAAAGGAAGAAGAGGTGGTGGAGAGGAAATGAAGGACCCTTGAGGCCCTCTTTAGACAGGGCAGTCAGGGAGGGCTTCTGAGAGGAGGTGATTCCTGGGAGAGAAGAAGGCTGTAGCTATGGGGATGAAAGATGAGGAAACTGAGGCTCTATAAGGTTTGGGACTGTACTCAAAGTCAGCCATAGGGATCAAGTGTGACAGCCCAGGCGATTTCTTGGTGGCTGGGCCTGTGTGGGGAGGGCCTACAGAGACATTTATTATGTTTTCTAGGGGCAGCCCTCTCCCTGCTCCTGTGCCTGTTGGCAGGACCTTGGTACTAACAGAAGGACTATTTCAATTTGTGTGGAAAATGCGCCCCTAAGTGTGGACTGAGTGGGATGGGAGACCTTGGAACACTCCAGCTCAGGGCAGCACAGGGCGCAGGCCCCGGGGGCTCTCCGGCCCCACCTCCTCTCCTTCCCACCCCTCTGGCACCTTCCCATCACAGTCCCCCCTTCCACCGCCTGTGTTTGGGGGCCCAGTGTTTCCTGCCAGGCCCAGCCAGGGACCCTCTGCTTAGCCTGACCTGCTGCTCTCAAGCTGCTACAAGTTGAACCTGATGGGGAAGGAGCTGGCAGGGCGGGCACAGGCGTGGACTTGAGAGGGTGTGGCCGGTTGGGGACCAGCAAGCTCATCCTTCTGGCCGGGACCAGAAGTGTGTGGGGCCAGGGGAAGTGGGAATAGGTGGGAAAGGGTGGCAAGCCCTGGACACCTGGGGAGGAGTCAGCCAGGGGAGGTCGATGGAGGGGGTGGGAGATAAATGAGGGGCGACAGGGGGAGAGGTGGGGCTGAGGACCACACCAAAATCTTCCAGATTTTGAGAGAAGACAGGGGACTTGGGCGTAGGTGACGATGCCAGACGCCATCAGAGTGAGCAGGGGGTCCAGGAGGCAGCCTGGGCTCCCAACAGGATAGGATCAGGTCAGGCTGGGGGCAGGCAGAAGCGTTAGGAGGCCAAGGGCAAAAAGGGTGCAGAGAAGACAGAACGGGGAGGAAGGACGTGTGTCTTGGGTCCTTGGCTAGAGCCACCTCAGGACCCAGTGGGGGCAGGCTGATGGGGTGAGTGGGTGACCAAGAGTGTGGGCACAGAACCGGGGTCTCCGTGGGAAGCCGAGGCAGCAGGAGCAGGGGACCTATGGTTTCCAGGCTGGGAAACCAGCAGGGACCCCAGAGCGGTGGAGGGCACGCCCAGCTCCCTGCACTCCCAGGCTAGATCAAGCCCGCAGCTCCAGATGGCCAGGGACAGCCGAGGAGCTGCAAGTCCAGGGCACACAGCCTTCCTGCCACCACGGTTTGCCTTTGTCTGGGGAGTTGCACCCAGAGCCTCGCCCACACAGTGCGCTGTCGGGGGAGGAAACCAAGACCAGGGGTGGCCCAGAGTCCTGTGGGGGCTGAGCAAGACGGAGCTGGTCAGAGTCCCAGCTCTGGTTTCCTAGCTGGTCTTCGGCCCTGCTCAGCTGGAAAACAAATGTGCCTGCCAGGGGGTGGCTTGTCACTGTTCTCCCCATTCTGGGCCACCTTCCCCTGCCTG
The DNA here is from genome assembly GCA_004026585.1 of Noctilio leporinus. Lineage (NCBI taxonomy): Eukaryota > Metazoa > Chordata > Mammalia > Chiroptera > Noctilionidae > Noctilio > Noctilio leporinus. The sequence continues at coordinate 587,617 of PVIW01000028.1, forward strand.
CTGGCTTCCCCTCCCCCTATACCGCCCCTGAGCAGGACCGCTAGGGCCTTGCCCCCTTCTGGTAAGTGGCCTTGGGCTTGGAAGCCATCGCCCAGGGCTGGATTAACAGGAGCAAGGATCCCGGCGCCACCCACTCGCTTCCTGCCTTGCCACCAGGCATCCTGTGGGGATGACTGTTGTGAGTCCCTTTTAGAGCTGTGGGCCGTGGCTTGAGGCTGCGAATATATGCTTGAGGTGACACTGAGTCATTGGAGGCACTTAGCCCCCAACCCAGCCTTCACCCCACCAGGTCGTCACCGCTCTTAACTAGGGTCCCCTCTGCCCCCAGACTTGATCTCTGGGTCCTCAGCCCTGTGCCATCCCGTGGTAAAAGAGACTCGAGGGATGTGTGGCCTCTGGCCTGGGGTCCCACAGCTGATCCGTGATTGGACTTCAAAATCTGTTCACTTCACCTGCTGCCCTGGGAAGAGAGGCAGGGGCTTCTCTGGCCTGTGAACCCCTCCCACTCCCCCCAAGCTGTCAGCCCCTCCCAGGGCTTTCCTGAGCCAGGGGCCAAGCTGCCTGAGGCTGACCCGCAATCAAGTCTAGAGGCTCACTGGGCCTCGGGTCAGGGAAACCTGGATTCCAGTCCCCTGAGTCCTTCCTGAGCGGGGTGACCTTGGGCAGGTCCCAGGCCCCTCTGAGGCTCCTGGGTGGCTTCCACCAGCCTGACACCGTCCGTGTGACCCGCCCCCAGCTCCTGTACGACAGCCCCAAGGCCCGGCAGGAGGTGGAGCACCACTGGCAGGCGTCGGGTGGCCCGCACATCGTACGCATCCTGGACGTGTACGAGAACATGCACCACGCCAAGCGCTGCCTGCTCATCATCATGGAGTGGTACGCCCACCCGCTGCCTCCCTGTCGGCGCCCCCTTGACCCCGGATAGCAGCCCCCAGGGCCCCGGCCCCAGCCCTGCCCTGGGTGTGCGGCTGCAGGAGGCCACTCCCAGGGTGGGAGGCACCACTGGGGGCTCCACGAAGGCCTCCCAGGGTCCCTGCCAGTGAGGAGGGCTGGACCAGCTAGAAGGCCACCAAGCCTGAAGGTGGGTGGGCGGAGGGATGGGTGAGAGCAGGACTGCACGGTCCCCTCAGCCTTCTCCTTCCCGGGTTGGCTCTCTCATGTCCCATCAGACGCTGGGTCATTAGGACCCAGCACTGGCAGCCCGTGGCCTCGGCCACCCAGGGCTTCCTCCACTGGCCCGAGTCCCCCTCAGACCCGGGACCCATCTCTGGACTTGCAGCTCCTGTCTGCCTGCCCTTTGGGTCCTCTTTCCTCGACAGGTTAGTAGCTCTTGAGGGAGGTTTGGGGTTCGAGTCCTGGCCTCAGTCCCCACTAGCCGTGTGATCTTGGGCAGCTCTTAACCTTCCTGAATCTCCCTTATGCCCATGCACCACGCGGAGGAAGGTCACCTGGTACTCACTTGCCTCTGCTGCGAGTGTGCCCTGTGTGTGGCTGGCCTGTCCTCACACCTCTGTGAGGCTGGCTGGTGCTCTCATTCCATTTCACTAAAGAGGAAACTGAGGCACGGAGACCGGCCCAGGCCCACACAGCAGTGCACGACGTGCATGCTCAGGGCACCGTACATGGCAGGTGCTCAGAAAACTGGTCGTGGTGGTAATTGACACCCCTTATTTGGGGGAAACTGAGCCTTGGGGGTTGCCCGAACCTCAGCCCAGTGGGGACAGTGCCGCTGGGAAAAACAAGGGCTCCCCAGTGCAAGGTGGCAGGCGCCGGACGCTGGCGGTTGGGGCACAGGGGGGTTGGCAATGACTGCTCCCCAGGGGAAGAGCAGCTGGCCCTGGGCCCCCCATTCGGGGCGGGCCAGTCTCCGTCTCCCTGCTCACAGCCCCCTTCCCTCAACAGCATGGAAGGTGGCGAGCTGTTCAGCAGGATTCAGGAGCGTGGCGACCAAGCTTTCACTGAGAGAGGTAGTCGCAGCGGCGGCAGCAGCAGTGGGGTTCCGACCGAGGTGGAGTTGCCGTGCGTGCTGGGCAAGGCCCTGGTGGTCTCTGTGCCTCAGCCTCCCAGCCGAACAAGAGAGGTGGCACAGTGGCCCTTCCCCCAGGACGTCCATGGGCCTCACACCTAGTTGGGGATGGGCTGTCTGTCTCAACCTGCAGCTGAGCTGGGGAGGGGGCCGGGGCCTGAGGGAAGGGGCCTGGTGGGTGAACACGGCCCAGAGGAAATTAGGATGCCGGGGCAGGCGCAGGGCTGGGGATCCTGGTCGCAGAGTGCTGTCCGGGGGAAAGCAGGCTGCCTGGCCTCTGACTGGCATCGCTGCCCACGCCCCCTCTGTCTGCAGAAGCTGCAGAGATCATGCATGATATCGGTACCGCCATCCAGTTCCTGCACAGCCAGAACATCGCCCACCGAGATGTCAAGGTGAGGCTCCAGGACCCAGGCCGGGGGGCCAGGGATGGAGGGGTGATCCATGACCCCCAGTGGCTCCCAGCACCCACCAGACAGGGGAGAAGGCCGTTTGAGGCCTCTGCTTCCTGGCCCACACTGGTCTCCTCAGCCTCTTCTCCCCTGGTTCCAGCATGCCCATTCTGCTCTGCCCAGAAGGGGCTCCTTGATTCCTTCAGGTCCAGCGATGCTAGTCGCCGCAAGACCAGCTGATGGCCTGCTTCACGCTCCAGGCCCTGGCCAGCATCGTGTTTAACCTTCACCTGAGCCTGCGAGCTTGGGCGCCTTTGTCCATTTGACAGATGAGAAAACCGAGGCTCAGAGGGAGATTAAGTGTCTTGCTGTGAAGTTGCCACCCTGGGGTTGCTTCACTCATCTGCTCCTTCAGCAAGGACTTTTGTGAACACGGAATGCGCTGGGCCTCAGGCAGGTGCTGCCCGACGCGACGGGGCCTCCTGGGGAGCTCCAGCCATAGTTCCGCTAGGTTAGGCCAGCTCGCTCTTCCCGTGGATGAGCTTCACGGATGTGCTGAAGCTCACCTGTCCCAGTTTCCTCTCCAGGGAGGACTGGGTCTTAGCAGTCATCAGGCCCGGCCCAATGGCCTGCAAACCGAGGCTGCCCTGCGTACGCACACGCGCCAGCCACCGTTCGAGTGGAATCTGCAAGGCCTGGGCTCTGTGCCCAGGCCAGGAGCGTGGGCCTCCTAAGGCTCGTTTCTTCCCCAGACTGACTGGGCAGAGGAGAGCCGCGGGCCGCTGCTGCATCGGGGCCCTCCCCTGGCTGGGTGCCGCCAGCCCTCAGTTCTCCTTGGATTCTGAACACACAGGCAGCCACGACAGACCAACCGACCGACTGACCTTCTGAACCCTGGCTTTGTTTAGCCCTGGCTTCCTTTTCCCCAGGGGGAGGAAATCCTTCAGCAGAGGAGGTTCCCTTGTGCAGACAAAACCTGCTTCCCTGTTTGTATCCTGATCCAAGGTCAGGGCATCTCTCTAGAACCTGAGAAATAGCTTTCACAGGGCTCCACACTGGAACTTCAGCCAACACCCTGCCCTTCTGCTATTCTCCACGGGCTTGGCTCTTATCCATACATTAAAAACCAGCTTCAGGGCTGCCTCCTCCATGCAGACCTCCCCACTGCACTCATCCCGCCATCCCCTTCATGCTCTGCAACTGGGAAGAGCTGTCTCCAGGCAGCTCCTGGGGCCTAAGCAGCGGGGGCCTCAGCAACGGGAGCCTCCTCCCTGAGCGCCCTCAGGTGGGGCTGCCCTGCTGGCTCGTTCTGGGCTGGTACAGGACCTGTGCCTGGCAGCGCTGCCTCACGGGCAGCCCGTCATCCCACAGAACCCTCATTAGCATTTCACGGCAGCATCACCAGCTCAGGCAGAAGCTTCTGTCCCTGGGCTCTCTGTGGCACTTGGTTCTTTACAACTTGGAACACCTGCCTCAGTTTCCCCTCTGTGAAAAGGGGCATTACCTCCCAGCCACCTTGGTCTTTTCTATATTTGGCCCATGTTGTTGGTGGCAAAGGCCTAGGTCTTTTTCAGAAGTCAGACTGGTTCCTCCTGCATCAGTCGGCGTGAGAGAGGGAGGAAGTCTGGCTGAAGGTCACCTTGGGAGTCTGCCTCCACCTGGCACCTAACTCCAGACCAATGTTGTCTCTCCCTGGCCCAGCCTGAAAACCTGCTGTACACGACCAAGGAGAAGGACGCAGTGCTCAAGCTCACCGACTTTGGCTTCGCCAAGGAGACCACCCAGAATGCCCTGCAGACACCCTGCTACACCCCCTATTATGTGGGTGAGTCCTTGGGGCGTGGTGTGTCCCTTCCCACCGCACTGGCCCTGCTGGTGCTGGGGGGCAGCTGGAGGGTTGCAGGAGTCAAAGGGTTAAAGCCGGTGAGGAGGGAGGGGATCCTGTCTTCAAGGAGGCAGCCATGGGGGAGGGCGTTTGGAGCCTGCAAGTATATTCTCCCAACTTCAGCTTCTGCTCTTGAAAATAGATCCAGGAAGGTTCTGGCTGCGGCCTGTGAGCTGAATGATATCACAGCAGCTCTAAATATATACGTGCTAAAAGGCTGCCACCAGCGCTGGACGGGGCCCAGCTGCGGTGGCTCTTCTCCCTCCCTGCTTCTTATCTCCCTGGGATTGGGCTTCAGGCAGCCGCAGCCCTTGCCTCCCCCATGGGAGGGACACAGGTCTCAGCCCCTCGAGGGGGAGCGTCTCTGCCCCGCGCAGGTGGGGCCTGGGGTGCGCCCTACTCGTGCTTCCTGGAAAAGTTCCTGGCTCCTCTGCCACTGGGCACCCCCGGGTCTGAGAAAGTCCCCCACCTGAGGGCGGGTAAGAACCCCCTTCGTGACGGTCTCTCCCTCGGATGAGCCTTCCGAGAGCTGCTGAAATGGCACTTTGTTTATCAGGACATATTTAGAAGTATTTTCACTTAAAAAATCCTTCTGGCTACCCCCCTCGTTGCACCCGTGGATGGTAGCCGAGGTGACAGTGGAGCCCAGGGCTCTGCCCGCAGCCCCTCCCTCCTTGCCCTGTTGTTCAGGGAGGCAAGGGGCCCAGGACAGCTGGTGGCTGAGGCCCTTCACCTGCGGCAGGTCCGCACCAAGCCCCAGACGGGCAGTCTGTCCTCCTCCTCCCTCACCAGAGCCCGGCCAGGCCCAAGGGGACAGCCCGGCCTCAGTGTGGGTTCATTCTTTCCTGGGAGCGGTTTCCCTCCCCCAGTTTCACACGCGTGCTGCCTTCCCAGAAGGTGCCAGACGCCAGTCTGCTCTGCCCTGCCCCCAGTCTCAGTGCCTGCCCCCACCTGGGCCAGGCTTCAGGCCCCTGCCTGGGCACCCCTCCGAGACCCTTGGAGCTGAGAGCCCCCATGCCCTCTGCCCTGGCAGCTCCCGAGGTCCTGGGTCCAGAGAAGTATGACAAGTCGTGTGACATGTGGTCGCTGGGCGTCATCATGTACATCCTGTGAGTACTGCCTCCTCCACCCCTGCCCCTCACGCCCCTCAGTGCCACCCACCCTTGCTGAGCAGCTGCCCCTCCCCTCCGGTCCTGGGGTGCCCCCGCTGCAGGTGGCTGGGGGCAGAGGGCTAGAATGAGCGCCCCAGAGTCAGGTTGCCCCATCGGGAACGTGGGGAAGAGGAGGGGTCCGCCCTGGCGCTACCCCACACCTGTGCCAACTGCCCTCCCCGCTCGCCAGCCTGTGCGGCTTCCCGCCCTTCTACTCCAACACGGGCCAGGCTATCTCCCCAGGGATGAAGAGGAGGATCCGCCTAGGCCAGTACGGCTTCCCCAACCCCGAGTGGTCAGAGGTGTCCGAGGACGGTGAGTGGCAGCTCTGCCCCGGACCCTGTCCGCCTTCATTCTGGGAGGTGCCACTGGGGTGTCAAACCAACCTGTGTGGCAGGTGCTGGCTCCCTCACACCCCAGCAGTGTGGCCCTGGGCAAGTCACCCGAGTTTTCTGAACCTCAGTTTGTCTGTCTGTCAAATAGGCTCCACATTTGCCTCCTCAGCACCTCCTCTAACTGCCGGTCCTTGTTCCGGTTTTCCCCGTGGGGACTACAGACAAGGCTGCCCTGACAGTTTATTGCTGCTTAACCAGTGGTCCTGGCCAGACGCGGGCAGGCTGGAGAGGAGGGGCACTGTTTAGCTCACTGTTGCTGTGGGTCAGGAATTGGGGAGCGTGGGCAAAGCCGGTCGTCCGTGGGGCAGGGCGGGGTTGGGGGTGCCTCCCAGGAACCCCACCACCTCACCACGCTCCCTCCTCCCCAGCCAAGCAGCTGATCCGCCTGCTGCTGAAGACAGACCCCACGGAGCGGCTGACCATCACACAGTTCATGAAACATCCCTGGATCAACGTGAGCGCCTGTGGCGGGCAGGGT